>OY748291.1:14533552-14593627 GCA_963556515.1 Nudaria mundana | reverse complement strand
GAAGAGTATTGGTGACAGCACGGACCCCTGCGGCACCCCGGCATTCACTTGCAAAAAGCGAGAAGCCTGGCAGAGGACCCGCATTCGGCGTTCGTTCAGAAAAGCTGGCCATCCAGCTGCACAGTTGAGGAGGTAGACCATATGCCGGAAGCTTGGAAAGGAGCGAAGTATGCCAGACTCTATCGAAGGCTTTGGCGATGTCTAGGCTAATCGCCAAGGACTCGCCGTGCCTTTCCATAGCCTCACTCCAGACATGCGTTACGAATGCCAGAAGATCACCCGTTGATCGTTTTGGCCTGAAGCCGTATTGCCGATCATTAATTAGCGAGTGATCTTCGAGGTATCGCATGAGCTGCTTGTTGATGATGAGCTCAAACACCTTGCAGATGACTGAGGTGACAGCTATGGGTCGATAGTTGCCTGGATCAGACCGATCCCCTTTCTTGGGGATCGGTTGTACGTTCGCCTCCTTCCAGACCTCCGGCACCATTCCTGTGGAGTAAGACAGGCGGTACAGACGAGTTAGTACAGGAGACAACTCAGCTGCGCAGTGCCGTAGTACCACCGCTGGAATGCCGTCAGGGTCACTGGCTTTCCGCGTGTCGAGTGATCGCAGCACTGCCCGTACATCGCATTGCCTGAGTACAATGTCAGGCATAGTGTGGCCACAGTTGGCGATGGCGGGGGGGCTGCAGGCCACAGTCGTCGACCCGGGAATTAGCTGCAAAGAGGTCTGCGAGCATATCCGCTTTCTCTTGGGCTTTGTGAGCCAGTGTTCCATCTGGGTAACACAGCGGTGGCAGCGAGGGCTGACAAAAGTTAGATTGCACGGCCTTGGCCAGTTGCCAGTATCCACGGCTGCCCGTGGGATGGGAAGTGAGCTCCTGACCAAGCCGCGCGACGCGCTGGGCATCCGCTCTCTTAAAGGCCCTCTTGCTGGTTTTTGTGGCCCGGTTGTACGCTGCTTTGAGGTGGCCCACGTTTGCGTCGCGCACAGCCCGGGCCCTGATCCAGGCGCGATATGCCGACTGTTTTTGTCGAACAGCTTTGGCACAATCTCGCCCGAACCAGGGACGGGCTCTGCGGATACTGGCGACATCAGTGAAAGGGATGTAATATTCCATCACTAAACTGATCTCGCCAGCAATCGCAGAAGCGCTTTCCGAAGGAGCCTTTCCTACAAAGCAGCGCTGGCTCCAGGGGACGGACGCATAATAATTGCGTAGACCGTCCCAATCCGCTGACGAGTAGTGCCATAGACGTCGTGCCATTTCTACAGCACGTGCAGGAGGTGACACCTTCATGCCAGCGTGAACCACACAGTGGTCGGAACTACCCAATGGGGCTCCTACCGAAACACTGTACTGGGCTGGGCGACTCGTCAGCAGTAGATCCAGCAGAGCGGGCGCGTGATCTGACCTGTCTGGTATCCGGGTGATCCCGCATACCATCTGGGTCAGACCGTGGGAGAGAGCGAACGCGTGGGCGGCCCTACCCGCATGATCAGTCCTGAGGAATCCCAGCCATTCAATGTGATGGCCATTGAAGTCCCCCAGAAACACTAGGTCAGCGTTCGGGAACCGCACCTGCGCATCATCAGCCGTCTACCTGAGGTACTGGAAGAGCTTTGTTGTCTCAGAATCCCCTGTGTGGGAACGGCAGACGCACACATAGATCTGGCTCATAGAGCCATGGTCTACGTGCAGCCAGAGGACGGAGTTGGAGGGGTTCTCTAGGCAGCCGCAACCGGCGACAGCAAACATCCGCCCTAACGAACACTCACACCCCGGCTTTATCTCGAAATTGTTCCTCGATGACATAACCAGGGTAACACAGGTAAGACGTGTCGTCAGGGCGGCGTATTTGTGTCTCCGTGAGGAACATCACAGCGGGCCGTGCCGTCTCTAGGTGATGGTGGACGGCATCGAGGTTCGCATGGAGTCCACGGATGTTGGTGAACTCCACCTCGAAAAGTGAAGTTGTGGGGTTTCCTGGAACGGCTGTGGAACGTTTTCTTTTTTTATGTTGCACTGCCATAATAAATTTGAAGAAGAAGCGTGAAGACAGGGCGACATTTGGTGCAGCAGTAAGTGACAAAGTGCAGAGGGCTAGCTTCGTCTGGAACCGTGTGGTTAGGTCGGAGCCGACCCGCCGGACGGAAGGGCTCCCAAACCCCCCTGATGCAAGGCTGCCGCTAACCCACACCGGTTACCACCCGGAGCGGCTATCCCACATCAGGATTATGCGCAACATGTGGGGCAGCCTCCTGGGGTGGTTGGTCCCAGGCGGGCCCCATGACTGTTGCGGGCGGCCGCGGCAACGCCGTTGCTAAGGGTCTCCCTGGCCGGCGAATCGACCCACACCACCCACACTAGACTCCGCTTCGTCCCCACTGGTCCCATGCCTGCTGCACCATACATAGCCCCGGGCCCGGGCGGCGGTGCAGCTGCTGAACCCCTAACGCAACCCAGCCAAGGCTGGGTTACTTGGGGGGCTTTAGCATAGCTGCACGGTGGTACCCCCCCGGACCAATACTGTTGTACCACCTGGTACGTACGTACGTACCCATGTAGGGGCCGAAGCCACTCCATGGGTACCGTAAATTAACGAGCCTCGGCCGTTGAGCAGGTGCGCCACTAGCAGGTGAGGTCGCTGGGGCCCTAAAGATGTTGGTAGAGCCCCTTTGCACCCTAATACATGTCCCTTCCAGCGGTTTCCCTAGTATTTTAATATAGATACTTACCTGGCCCTGCTAAGAAATTAGAGCGAGCACTTAGTTACCAGACCCTCAATATTGTAAAGCGGCACATCATTGCTGGGTCTTCAACTTGAGGCCACCCTCAATAGTATTATGTACCTACCTACCTACTACTCAATCTCTATCATATCTTCTATCATGCGAGCGGGCAGTGTCATTGTAGCGAACTTTAAGTAAAAGAAAATATTATTAGGTACGTATGCTCAGAAGCATTTGTTCGATACTTTTCTTATTCAGTTTAAAGATTATTGCAGACAGAGCGAGTCATAATTGTGGCGAAGCTCCTTAAATAACGATTAATATTACCTACATTTTGTTGCATTCAGTGATTTAGTAATAAAGTCCGTGGCCTTCTACAATTTTAACTCAAAGTGACTTCCAACTACACACCCATTGATTAGTTTTAGATAGGAATAATAATTCAGCAATACGTCGTATAAAATGATTATACTAGTCATTCAAAGCGTGAGAGCGAACAACCCTAAACAAACCATTCTAATCGAAATTACAGCTAGCACGAAGCACGACCGCCGGTATCGCACCGCACAGCACCGCGCTCATTGGAAACAGTGGACTGTCCAGCCAATATTAACACAGATATGTACTAACATACAATTTATTACAAACATTCCTTCAATTCTTTAAGTTGAATTTAATTGCAACCATACCCGAGATAAATGCAAGTAATTATTTCTAACTCCTAACGAAGCAGCAAGTTGCTCAATGGCCGATATTTCACGCTCACAGCTTCAATGAGCTAATAATTGAATTTCCCCGGAGAACAATTGCTCGATAACAGCAAAACCAGACACGGATCGACGCTTAATGAATCTCCCGCTGTCTAGTTATTTACCGAGATAAACTCTGTGTTTACTGGGTACATGCGCATGATTGCACGAGCTACCAATAAATTAGATTTATCAGCTACCTAGGTGCTTATAGCTTATAGAAACCAATTTTAGTGCACTCATACAAAATTAGGTTGTTAATTTTAATTTCAGTTATTTCTCTAATTACAAAAAATTACACCAATGTAAAAGTACCTCTTATGTGCGTATAAGGATCTACATACATAATGTAATGAGATCTGCAGACATTTTAATTTTGCGTAACGTACAAGTGTAAGAGATGACTAAACTTTTTAATATGTATAAGAATTATCAGTACTCTAGGAGATATAATTTTAACGGTGGCTGCATAACTCTGCACAATAGCCCCACGTTGAAACATTGAACATTATAATTTGTTTTGAAACGTGGAGCAAATCGATATCAAGCTTGAACGACGCACGCGCCGGCAAACAGCTTCCAATCAATGGGATGCAGAATCCATTTCACGATTTCAATATATTTTAATGAAATGTCAGCACTTAGTGAAACCCATATTGTGTAATGGAAAACTAGTCCCTGGACGAATAAAACTCTCGTAAACGTAGTAGATATTAATATAATAGAAATGTAAGTTTTCCACGTGGATAAGGATACTACGTTTACGGATAAGAATACTTAATAAGAATACTACCAGTTCCTATTAGCACCAAGAAACTAACTCAGATCATTTTTTTTACCTGCTCTTTTCATTAAGTATATTTAAGTAACCCAAATGTCGCAAACACACATACTTACTCAATTGTATTTACAAATGAATATTTAATATATAAAAAAAACTATGTGAAAAATAATACATAAGTATAAATAAAAAATTGTGTGTGTTTGGGACATTTTATGCCAAATTAAACAGTGGCAAAAGTGTATAATATCTAGGTATGATACTATGGCGCGTGTACTCAGAAACAAAATGCACAATTGATGTAACTGTTTAAATAATAACTATTAATCGGTTAAGTGCCCGGTAATGGCTATACGCTCGTCCCCTGTGCCTTGCGGCCAACAAAGTGACTCTCGAAATGAGGTCGTCTGAAACGGCTCTGTCCACCCCTTCTGATATAAAAGCACGATTTTGTGTGTAGTAACAACGACTCACTAGCAAAAAATAACTAAATGCAAAAAGGCGGTGATATCTAGCGGTAGGATGTTCATTACCTATCTATTAGCATTAATATCTTAGCGAAGAGATGACTCTGGCCCAGTTCTGTAACTGGTTGTACCAGTTTGCCAAGAATCCTTACGTAACAAACGAGTGCCCTGCTTGCTTGCAAAAATGCATTATGTAGGTACAATGTTGTCAATAAATACATGGGCGATAAAAGCTTTTTGAGATTTGCAGATAACAAATTGAATGTTCGATAATGCATCTATTGCTGATATGTATATGACTAAACTCATAGGCTTGAATATAATGGCGTAATGTCAAATAATATAAATCACCAAATTTCATATAAATACTCACGCATGTTTCTACCACGCCCCAAAATGACAAAACGAGACGTTCAGAAATTATATAGTTATGTTATGTTGTGAGTTATGTATTATTTAATTATAAATTATTTATTGCTTATGTTTAGCATTACTAAAATATTTATTTAGGTAGAAGTCGACCTTCACAACTGAATATTAAAACATGCATTGAACAGGTTGAAACTGTAAACCCACATTTAGTTAAGTCGCAATTAGTGACGTGCACTTAATCTGTAAATCACTTTCATTAAATTCGTAGATTATACATTACTAATTGCATATAATTAGATTTTTTTTTTTTTAATTCCGCGGCGGAAGGCCGCGGCCGCTCTAACGTCCGTTGCCAGGCGTCTCTGGTTACTAGCAGAGGGTATGTCCAGTGGCGCCCGGCGGACTTTGACCACCTCTGTGGTCTCTGCGGGTGTTTGGTCGGGACGAGAATCCCGCGTCATTGGGGTCGGGTTTTATCCCGCGTATAATTAGGTATTAACATATTCTTCTCTAGGTACTAGTACCTACAGAAGTTCCACTATGCAAAGCATAATCATGAATTTAAAACTACTAAGTAATTCCATAATAATAACTAGACCGTCATGCCTACATTCAAAATCTGCTTTTCTTTATACATAGATCTGGATATTGAGACTAATGAAATATACCTAATTAAGGAGAACTTGGTAGAACCTACTTAAGAAAATACACCTGTACTGCCACGACACCATCTATTAGAAGAATCAAGTGGGCTTGGCTTGTCTCCTAATGCCCAAAGTGCGACTTGATACAATGCTAAGTTTCCATGTTGCTTAATGACAGCATAACACTACAGCTTCAGTACATAGGCTTTGTGATAATTTATAGTTTAGAATGAAGAAAGCGTGCGCATAACCTGTCCGTATTAAATGATCCATACAACAAGGAGCGCCACTGTTACATGCTATTTTACGTTTAAATTAACGGCAGTACCGGATCGTGCTGTGAGAAATGGATTGCGTTGTAAGTAATAGTCTATTTGGAACAGTAGCTGCAGAAGTGAAGCAGTAAAGTAAGTAGTAGTATAGTAAGTAGTGAGGTAAAGGCATCTAATTCCGTGGGGTTCAGAAATTGGCACCTAATTCCGTGGTATTTAGAAAAACAGCTTTATAAACCACATTACTAGTTATTTTTGACTGCAAGACCCATTAACCAAATAATAATTTATATGTTCATATTTATATGAACACAAAAGTACCTTGGTGTGTGTATATTTTAAAATAATCGGTTAGTTTGCCACTGCCATCCGAGTCGAACGCACGCTCCATACATTTCGGACCTTATGCGCGTAAGTACTACCATTTGCTAAATAGTGTTTTAAACGATATTTTTGTACTACAAGAGATTTGGTTTTGGGTAAAATATTGAAAGGGTAATAGGTTGCATCGAATACACTTAACATTTGAGTATTCTATTAACAATTTGAGGAGAAAATAAGTGTTAAAAATACTGTGGCATTAGGTGCCAAATATTTTAGTGGGTTCCTAATTACCGCTGTATACCACGGAATTACAATTTTATAGAGCCTATCTTTTTTGAAAATTTTAGTAGTAGATTTTTTATTACAAACTTCATATTTCAGTTCTGATAACTTAAATAACCAATAAATACAAAAAACGAATTCCGTGGTATACTTTAATAATTATAGCCGGTCAAGCATTGTATACTTAGGTACTTTCTTAATTTTTTGTATGGAAGAACTAAGTACAGAAAACGAGATTTTTGATGTGTTCTGATATTTTCCTGAGTATGTTTTATATATTATGTCGAAGATATCGCAATTAAACGTTAACTTACATGTAAAATATTAAAAAATCTTTTATTTTTTATACCTCGGAATTAGAAAACTTGATTTTGTATCATAAAACCTAATTCTGTGGTATTTACAACGGTAATTAGGTTACATGAGGCCCAATTCCGTGGTCAATACCACGGAATTACCTGTTATATACAGTCTGTTCATTATTTTACTCGACGTGTGTTGTTGACGTTATTAGGAAATTGTAAAGATATTACTACCACCAGCGGCGGCTAGTGGGTATTTAAAACGGTAGCTTACCTAAGTATAGACTTGGATAAGCTACCGTTTCGGGTTTTTTTTATGAACACCCATAAAATAATAGGCTTGTGTCCCAAATTTCAAAAATTGATTAAATCTGTAGTTTTGAATCTATATAGTCACAAAAATGTATTATTTTGATTTAAAACAATCATTTACATAGTTTATTTTGCGATCTAAAAAAAATATTTAAATTGGTAACGAAAATGCTCCAATCTGTCATGGCGCCTTGGGTGATGTCACACGGTGCGAAAAAATTCAAAATGTGTTTGACGAAGCTATCCTGACCAAAAAACGAACGAAGTTCGCTGCAGCGATTAAGCCATAAATTAGTCGTCTAATCGTTATATAAATATTCAAGCACAAGATCGCTTATTAGTTATAGTTTTTTCACGATCAAAAGGTCAAAAGCGCCGTGAATATCATGGCGTTTACGCGTTTCCTTCAACGTATTCCAAGAACATGTCACTTGTAAGGATTATACACTATAGACTGGACACACATAGCTTTTTACCTACGACGGAACGGAGATGGTATATGGGTTTGGGGTGAGAGGATGTTTGTGTAAATACATGTTGCCATTTTTCTCCAAAACTACTGGTCGGATTTTGATGCAGTTTTTAGTTCAGGTGTGATTGGTGCATGTTCTTAGATAAATATTACGATGACAACTCACCAGGGGGTGCTGCAGCGAACATTATTTGTGAAAAAGGCTTTTTTTAGGAATGGATTTGTAGTTGATTAGTGAGGGTTCTTAAATAGGTGTAACGACAGCAACTTACTAGAAGGCGCTACATATTTATGCTCTTTAAGAATTTTAAAATAAAAAACAAAATTAAAAATTTTGTTAAAACCCACGACGATTAAAAAGCAATTGAAAAAAGGATAAAATAATTTAAAAACCTCCAGAAAGTTAAAAATTAATTGTGTTGGTTAGCCCTTTAACTTTGATATAGGTGCCTAGAAATATTTTGATTCCAGCGTTGTCTCGAAATGCCCATCGAAATAATGCGCCAAAACTGCGTTTTGTCCAATCTACTTTTGTTAGATTTATAATAATGTAACTTTAAAATTAACAAAAATTCGTAAATTAATAAAAACGTACGAACAATTAAATTACACAAAATCACAGACACAACTTGAACAAGAAGTCAGCTCTTCATACATACTTACTCTATGGTGTGAGAGCGCAACCTGTGACGTCATATTTTCTGATTGGTGTTTAATGTCACGTGGCTGAATGCCTAATTTTTCCAAACTTATTTTCTAAAAATAATGGTAATCTTTATTCTGTCTACTAATTTATATTACTTTTTGTTGTCTATTCATAGGAAATAGTCATAAGAAACATACACCAATCCGATTTATTCTTAGTGGACACAAGCCTATTGTCACGAGACGCCTCTGACGACCGCACAGAAATGCCACCAGTTCTTTCAACACTTTCCAACAAAATGATAATATGAATCAACAAAGGAATATGTTTCAACTAGTGTCTTTTATGAATGTTTTTTTTTAATTTATTTATTCCATACATTCATACATACATAGTTACTCTTTCACGTAAAAACTAGTAGATGAATTTTAATGTAACGTTACAATAATATAGCTTACATATCAGAATAGTACATAGGCTACTTTCTATCCTGGGAATGTGTTCCCGCGGGAATAGGGAAACGAAAAACTATTCCACGCGGGCGGAGCCGCGGGCGTCCGCTTGTTATAATATAAAACCAAAGAATACAAAAACTATATCAATATCGATTATTACTTTGTTAATTATATTTTATATCTGTTTTATAATAATATTATGTTCTATATATTGTTAATACAAATAAATATGCTTGCCAATTGTGATTCTATTTTGTTAGACATAAATGATAGAGACTGGTTTGAAATACAAAGCTAAAATAAATACATTTCATTTTTTGAACACCATGTATTATTCTCTCCACGTCATTTTGTTTATAATGTTTACACATGGAATTAGAATCCAAATACCAAGGAATTAGGAGCTTCTGACTTTTTTTATTTTTTTATTAATTTAACAGTATTAATGAACTTTTAGAGTCAAATTGATGGTATTTTTCAAAAATAAGATAGCTTACACTTCTAATAAAAATAGCCTTATGTAGAAAAAGGCACAATGAATACTTAATTTTTGAGGTTCTTTCGAGATTTGGTGAAAATACCACGGAATTAGATGCCCTTACCTTATAGTAATCTTATAAAATTTTAAGTATAATTTAAGTCATAATCATGCTCCTTAAAAAAATCATTTGAGTTTTCAAACTCACAGTTCCTAGTGTCAGTGCACAAAGATTTCACTATGAGAAAATATCTCACACGACTACAAAAAAAGTACCTACTCCTTAGGTAGGTAGTCCTAATATTTGACCAAATTAAAGGGCCAATGTTTTATTGAACACTGTTGGTTTTAAACCGAGTAGCTAGCAAAGCGTTCATTTTAATACTACGTTTAAAAGCGCGTTTGCAATCGTGTATTTATCCCTTAACATCAACCAAAACTTGTACTCTCTAACACCGGTACCCGAATATATCTTGGCTTGTTTTGGAAACATCTACCTTCAGACTTAAAAAGCTTTGAGCACGACGTCGTTCCTTTCTCCAAAACAAATAGCAGGTAAGATTAACTTGAGAGTTCTTAAGATCTTCCTGCGGCCACTAAATATCTATCTAGGTATATGCTTGGTGAATGAATAGTCCTAATGTATACTTAATAATATCGTAAAGAAGTAATGAGTGCTATAGACTACTTTTTATAACTATAATAAAAAAAGACATATACATATATTGGACTGGAATGTATTTTTTTTATTATTAAAGCAATGGTAAGTAAGATGTTAAAAACTTTTAAAATATAATAGCATTATTTTTTCGCAGAGTTAAAAGACAATAAAACGTCGACAATTGTTTCGCCTCTAAACGAGGCATTATCAAGACTGTCTCAGAGAGAACAGCAAAATACGAAGCCAGAACAAATTTGCTTTTAAGTACGAATGTGTAAATATCGCTAGCGCGATGCAGGATTTGTCACAATAACTAACGTGGGTAGAAACTACAAGTTATGCTAACGAGATTCGATAAATAGGTATTCAATGATATAAAACATTACTCTTTAATCACAAACCAACAAACAACAACCGTGTCTGTTCACAAACAAATTATGTAAAGGAGATGTATGAAAATCTGTTTGTTCGTTGAGTAAGGTGTCCTCATCCCTCCTAACTATTTCCAACCTCTCCCAGACACTTAACTTGAACCCTTTCTCACATAAACGTAAAACTTTAAGGGTGTTATTATTGTTTAAGGAATCGCCAGTATCAAGGAGATGTCTCGCGAAAAGTGTTAGGAGGAATGAGAACACCTTACTCAACGAACAAACAGATTTTCATACATCTCATTTACTTAATTTGTTTGTGAACAGACAGACACGGTAGTTGTTTGTTGGTTTGTGTGTGGCATTTTGTAATTGCTATGTATTAAAGAGTAATGTTTTATATAATTGAATACCTATTTATCGAATCTCGTTAGCATAACTTGTAGTTTCTACCCACGTTAGTTATTGTGACAAATCCTGCATCGCACTAGCGATATTTACACATTCGTACTTAAAAGCAAATTTGTTCTGGCTTCGTATTTTGCTGTGCTCTCTGAGACAGTCTTGATAATGCCTCGTTTAGAGGCGAAACAATTGTTGACGTTTTATTGTCTTTTAACTCTGCGAAAAAATAATGCTATTATATTTTAAAAGTTTTTAACATCTTACTTACCATTGCTTTGTCATGGATTTTCGCCAGGTAACGCCTGTTTCCATCCAATATATTTTATTATTATTATCAGGTAGATAATTTCATGGCGTACTTATTAGTCACACATTTTGATCTTAATCACAATCCAGAAACACATATCGTTAACAACGTAACTGTACTTTATAAACATTATAATGAAGGACACTTCCATAATTCAGTAACAAGATCAACAAACATAAATGTTCGTACTCATACAGAAGCTGATACAAAGACAAAATGTTAAAATTGAAAAAGGTTGGTATAATGCTCGCGCACAATGGGTTCCGTACCAAAATCTTTGTATGGGAGCATTCGGTGAAATATGTTAACAGAATGTAAATACGAGTACAAAATGTATCTATAAGCGTATTAATATTTACGGATTTCTACCCGCGACTTCATCTGAGTAATATTAGTACTTTTAGTTGCCCATTCTATTTTCCTTGACCCCTTTCATGTGGGTATAAACCTTCATCAAAATTAGTTCTGGGGTTAAGGCGTCACAGATAGACGGGTCATAGAACAACCTCAATGATCGGGGCCTGAAGACGGTGGGCTAGCAACCAACCGTCCTTACACAAACAGGCCAGAAGAGTTGCGTGCTGTGGGGCTTCCCCCATGTATGCCTTCACTCACCGACGTTGGATAACACCCGATCCAACTTCACGACAGAGGCCACATAGGTGGAAAAAGACCGCCCGGCGCCACAGGGAGTTCTCTCAAGTGTTTATCTGGGGCGCCCGGTAAAGGACGTGGGACGGCCGCAGCCTTAGACCACGGACTTTAAAAAGACGTGTCGCTATTCTCGTAAATAAACACAAATTTTATTCTACTTACTTCAAATACCAAAATCGATTAGAGTAACAAACAACCCTACACACTTTCGCATTTATAATATAAGCAGGAATTTTAATATTGCGCAGTTAACTGTAAGTAATTCCAGTCTCTAATTTGCAAATTAAATTTTCTTAAATGCATGCTAGTATACATAGGTCACACTATAAGTTTTGCGTAACTTAAAAATACAACATGTTAAAACCAAAATATTATGTTTATTGCTTTTCAAAATACTCTCCTTTACATTTTAAAAACTTTTTCATGCCATCGAACCATTTTTTAAAACAGGAGGACCACAGATCTGAAGGCATGTTTTCTACGTGCTGATTGAACGCTATCACTGCCTCTTCGGAGTTGGTAAAAGTGAAACATCTCATGAAATCTTTGATTTTGGGGAAAATACAGAAATTACAGGGTGCTAGGTCGGGGCTATGCGCAGGATGGGTGACGAGTTGTACTTTTTCGGAAGCTAAAATTGACTTTGTTTTGTTGGCCGTGTGTGAAGAAGCGTTGTCATGATGTAGGAGAACGCGGCTTTTGGGTCGTCTTTCGCGAACTTTTTCTAACACCCTGGGTAAACAAATGGTAGAATACCACTCGGCATTAACACTCTTTTGATCTTCAAGTGGAATTGTACAGATGGGGCCCGTAGCTAGACAATGTCATAAACAGCGTTAGAATGTCCGTGGTCGTACTTCAGTGGCATCTGTGAGCACCATTCCACGCGAGCCCGCTTCTACTCCGCTGTCAGTTCATGAGGGATCCAACGACAACAAAGTTTCCAAACTTTCAATTCTTCGAGTAAAATTTTCTGGATTTGACTCATACCAATCCCTAATAGTCCTCGAATTGTCTCATGGGTAATCCGCGGGTTTTCTTCAATTAACCGCTTAACAGTAGCCACATTATTTTCGTTGACGGCAGTTGAAGGCCGCCCTTCACGAAATTCGTCATGTAAAGAAACTCAACCTCTCTGAAATTCAGCAAACTATCGCCTCATGGTGCTCAAACAAGGTGCTTCTCTCTCAAAACCATTTTGAAGACGAGCGGCACAGTCTTACGGAGAGTGAGAACTTTTAAAATCATAAAAATTATCGCTCTAAAATCTTTTCGACTTAATTCCATTTTCGTTGCATACTACAACTTTGATGTGTGATAAAAAACAATTGACAAATGATTTCCCGCCAATTGTTTCTTTTTATTACTAAGACGGTTGCAACGTTTAAAAAAATATAACATTTGAAATTCAAATAGTTCCGATTAGCTAGAACTGCAAAACTTTTAGTGTGCCCCATGTATTACACATTCATATCAACCACGTATCGGTTCATAGTAATGTAAATATATTACTTAAAGGTGCATAGGTGTCTCATCAAGCTCTTAGATTCCTAAGCATGCCTAACCTCAGGTGGTGCACCTGCCAATCAATAGACGATACGAAGGCAAATATAAAAATTCCAGTCATCGGCTTACCCACGATATTAGTGACTAGAGAACGCTCGTGACGTTGTCCACGTGATAACGTGGTATTGTTCGTAGCGTGATGGGGTGCGTCTCATAAGGTATAAACTCATTTGGTCTAATTTCATTTTATTATCGTTCATAAGATATAATCAACGTGAGATATATCAACTGTTGATACTAGGTCGCCGCAGTCACGAAACGTACCGTTACGCTGCAGCATATATTTGAGCGAAGCGAGTTTAAATTCAAAATTCTGGCATCGTAATAACCTGGGTAATTATGTAAGCTTTTGATGAATGCAAGAAAATCCGAAATCGGCCGAGTATTCGCCGAGAAACAATTTAACATAAATCGTTTGAAAAATAATTTGAGTCACCCGTTGAGAGCTCCGCTCGCCTTCGGCTCGCTTCGCTCAATAATTTCCTTACATATAACATTTATTTATTCTAAAACTGAATTAGTATAACGTTTATGTAATCGAAAATCATTTGGTCTAACGTTTAATATATATATTGTTTATTTAATCGAAAATCATTAGGTCTAACGTTTAATATATATAAAAAATGTCATTATGGTTAACTCTGAGTACAAACAATCTTCAGATAATAAACGTTTGGTGAAAACAAAATGTGTACGTTAAAACTGTGACCTCCTATGCACGAGCCGAGCGAACGAAGCGACCAGTGCCGCGGCAGCGGCCGGCGAGTGCCAGCGACTTGCGTTAATAGAAAAAAGAGATTGTTTTTAGTAGGTTACCCGGAACTGAACTATTTAGGTTAAGTTAATTTCTTCTTTAACCAAAAAATGGGTAGTTTAGGTTAGGTTAAAACGGTTACCTCCGATGCACGAGCCAAGCGAGCAAAGCAAGCGGTGCATTAATAGAAAAAAAGATTGTTTTTAGCAGGTTACCCGGAACTGAACTATTTACATTAGGATTTAAAAAAAAATGGTTTTTTGACTAAATAAAAAATGTTAAAAGAACTAGTTGGTAAACAAGTTATAGTTTTCCCAAACATTAGGTTTGCGTTACAATTTTTTGTGAATAGATTTTTTACCAAGTAATAATTTGGCAAATGAAATTTTGCGAAACATTTTTTTGGGAAGTGAATATTTGTCAAATTCCTTCCGGTCAAACAAGGGAGACCCGTTTTCATCATATTAGACCAAATAAGTTTTATATCTTTGAGTGGTATGTCAAACGATTTTATATTTAATGTATGTTATATCAAACGATGTTATATTTCATATATATTATGCTTTTAAAAATTTGTTATTTTAAAATGGGGTCCATATTGACTCACCTAAAGTTCTTTATCCGAAATTGTTCTTCCTAACGATTTGTAATCCGAATGATCACTCCTCCTAAAATTTTCCATCCTAAAGTTTTTATTCATACTATTTGTAGTGCTACCGTCGATGTTCATAACACTCATGTTTCCGAAAATTGTTATCAATAAAATCGTTAACATACAATATTAAAGCTCCTACTGTTTTTTATCCTAACGTTTTTTTACCTTTTTCGTTTTCTTTCGTTTTTATATTTTTGTTCGTTTCTGGCACTTCGCCGGCCGCTACCGCGGCACGCTCGCTTCGCTCGCTCGGCTCGTGCGTTGTGTGGTCACAATTCTAACCTAACCTAAACCAAGAACTATAAATATGACCGATTCGTTTCTGTAAAAGTCCGTAAAAGTTACGCAAAATTAATGTAAATAATACTGATTATTATTAATAAAAATAAATCTAAACAAAAAAGGTATGACTTTCAATAATAGTGTAAAAGATGGTTATGTTGACAAAATATAGGAAAAGAAATAATAGTATAATAGATGTTTATTGCTACCGACATTATGAAGTTGAATGATTCGGAATTAAAACATTAGAGACAGAGTAGTTAGGAATTGTGATTGTTAGGATGAAAAATGTTAGGAAGAACATTTTCGGAGTTCCAATTTTCTGAGTTGAAAATTTAGGTGAACTTTGGCGCACCCTTTAAAATGATATCAATCGTTCATTATATTAACTAATCGCTATATTAAATAAAATTATAGGTTCCGTTGTTATATGTTATAAATATTAGAGATTTTGTTGTTATATCATCTATTACTTACCCCAAACAAGGTAGCCTTATAACGGTAAAAGATTTTTCTGAATCGGTCTAGTAGTTTTTGGTGCCTATTCAATTCAAACAACAACCAAATCTGTCCTCTGCCTACCCCCTCGGGAAATATTTTTTTTTTGTAGAATTTCGGGAATTGTTTATTTTTTAACCAATTTTACAATGAATAACTTAATAAAGAGGAAATCAGAATCTAAGGCAAGCATACTAACTCCATGTGTAACCTTGCTGGGTTATAAAGCTAAATTTAGGTATGCTATATCAATTGGAAGTCAGGAGACATATTTATGATATTTGCTTACTGAGTAAGTTACAAACTACCTAATAGAAAATGTACGTGAAAAACAAGGTTTTCTTGTTCTGTGATGAAGGCAAGTGCAAATATAAGTGATTATACATATTAGATGACAATACCTGTTATCTTCTATAAAATAAGTTACGTGAATAAAGTTTATTTTCCCTGAAGATGAAACCTGGATGCAGAGGGGTCAGCAGAGCGACTCGTGACTAAGGGGCGCGCTGTGTGACATCCCGTCACGACCTTGCCCTCGTCGCCTCCATATAACATGATATTACTCACTAACTGGCCATTTCACGCCATGTTCCAACTATCTCTATGAAAATATTGTTTGTATCTAATAATATGTCCCACGTTAGATTAACCTGTAGGTTAATCTAACGTGTGACGTGGGACAAACTTGACAATAATGTAGTTCACACATCAGAATAACCATGGGACCTGGAAGCAAGAGCCTTGCGTCATTGTTCCAATGGCGCAAGGAGGCGCTGGAGCGGGACCACAGGCCTGCGTCTCGAGAAATCGAGGACCAGCGGTCCCAACTCCGCCAGGATCTCATGGAGTCATGGAGGGTGCGACTTGAGCAACCCAAGTGGGGTACCACCATCATCGCGGCGGTGAGACCGATCATGGACGATTGGCTGCAGAGACAGCATGGTGACCTCACGTATCGTGGGAAGCAGATCTTTACCGGGCATGGATGCTTCGGTGGCTATCTGTTTCGCATCCATCGTGAGGTCACACCCCGGTGTCAACACTGCGAGGTTCCCGATGATGACACCGCACTCCACACGTTGGTGGAGTGCTCAGCGTGGGCGAGTCAGCACCGGGACCTCGTAGTGGGTCTGGGCCCACGCCCAGACCCACTACCATGGCTTGAAGCATGGTCTCCAGCGGGAGTAGGTGGAACACGGCCGTGTCCTTCTGCGAGCAAGTCATGCTCGCGAAGGAGGTGGCCGAGAGGGAGAGGGAGCGTACCCTCCCCGCCGAGTTCCGTAGTCAGCGGCGAGGGCGCCGCAGACTCATCTATGCCCAAGACCATCGATCTCCATGATCGGGGCCTGAGGATGGCGGGATCCCCACCCGCCGTCCTTACAGAAACAGGCCCTAAAACCCTACCCCAACGACGCGGGATTCTCATCCCGACCAAACCCCCGCAGAGACCACAGAGGTGGTCAAAGTCCGCCGGGCGCCACTGGAAATACGTTCTGCTTGTATCCAGAGACGCCCGGCAACGGACGTTAGAGCGGCCGCGGCCTTGGGCCGCGGAATTAAGAAAAGAAAAACTCATCAGAATAACTCCGCGGAATTAAAAAAAAAACACATCAGAATAACTCATACAAAACACGACAAAATAGAAATAACAAAATTTTACCAAACGTTCAGGTGTGATGCCGTAGCCAAGGGTAATAGGGATTAATTGAGCGAAGCGAGCCGAAGGCGAGCGGAGCTCTCAACGGGTGACTCAAATTACGATTTATGTTAAATTGTGTTAAATTGTTTCTCGGCGAATACTTGGGCGATTTCGGATTTTCTTGCACTCATCAAAAGCTTACAGAATTAGCCAGGTTCTTACGAAGCCAGAATTTTGATTTCGATCAAATAAAAATAATTTAATTGATGGTAAAAATTCCCATAGCGTAATGACAAAAAATACTTTGACAGAGTTATATCGCTTTGAATCAAAACTCGCTTCGCTCAAATATATGCTGCAGCGTAACGGTACGTTTCGCGACTGCGGCGACCTAGTTATTATAATAGACATATATAAATAGCCTGTCCATATGCTTAATTTTGTACATTCACTTTTAGTAAGTATTAAACGTTTCTAAGCTAAAGAAAAGCTAAATCAAATTTGATTATCTTCAATTTCATGTTAAATGTTTTACAATCCAACACAGAGTAATTCTATAAATTTGAAATTGTATACCGTCAGATGTAATTTATGTAGCAATTACTAAGAAATATTTAATATTTCCACAAGCTTTAGTGTCAAAAGGTTACCGCTCGAGTAAGTACTTAAAGATTATAGTAAAAGTTCCGAAAAGGTTTGTATTATGTACGATAAGTTATTAAAGTATCCTCTTTTCATAAACTGGTGTTCATAGATTACATATACAAAAATATTGGAATCCACCTGACTTTTTAACCAAGATATACTGATCGTGACAACTAATTGCAAATATTAATTTCAATATGTGATTTAACAGACATACCAATATTAATAAACAATCATAAGTGACTGTGACAGAAAGTTTATAAGTTAGTATAAGGCATGGAACATTATACAATAGTATACCCATTGAAGGTAACGCATACAATTAGAATGCTTTTCTGGTACATAAAAGTATGAATGTACAAGTTTATATTTTCAAGTCTGTAGAGAATCGGGGTGCACATGTAATATCGGTTCTGGCCACAGAGCAACGAATTTCAGCGTGTAGCTCTATGGTTCTGGCCACAGTGCAACAAATTTCGGACCCGTTCTGGCTGTTGAAATTTAGATAAAGATTACGGAATAGTTAATTCCGGGTTTAGGTGTGTAAGTACTATTCCGTATTCTGTGGTTTAGGTAAGTACCCCTATCACATGCGACTAATACAACTACTCTCAAAATGCGCCGTTGCTTACCATCGCAGATAAAGACATGATTATATTTTCTTTGAAACCTATTTGTTATTTTCTTACAATCAGATAAGACGACGCAATGCGGTGCACCCTTTGAAGATTTTAATTCGTTCAGGTACTATTACTACTCACTGTATGACCATTATGACACAACGTGCAAAGTATGGTCGACTATCAATCCATCATTCTTTGTGTTAGCCGATGCTATACACACGGTATCTCAGTTATGCGTGATGTTGGGCTTTATAGCTTTGAAGCTGAAACTTGGCGTGTAATGAACATTAAGGTCTAATTATAAAACTAATAATACCTACATTCACAATGTTATTTAGCGTGACTTGTGTTGAAGAATGTTGTAATAATTTATACTTAGTAAATTAAAATCACACAGAATAATTACGCATCTTGGATAATTACTCTTACAATGTCGTCGAAAGTTAACTTTAAATCAAGCGAGATGCAATCAATGCGTAATTCTTATCTCACATTCTTCTTGTCGCCGAACATTAATCGATAAATTAAACTGAACCCGCATAACTAAAGTTAATGAGGCAAAATCATTACATACTTTGCAAAATTTATCAACCGAAATAGCTAGTTCATAATAAAGACAAAGTAAGTACTTAAGTATATTTTAATTACAAGGAAATAAAATATCTTCCAGGCAGGACATATTGTTAAATAGTCGAGAATTGTTATATTCATAGAGTTCTTTTTTGAGTAATTTCATGAATTTCTTAGAAAATTAATATATTTATATAGAATAACATAATGATTGAAGCTTGGTACCGCATCTATGAACATTTTACATTACTTGTCTAATCTGTCTGAAATCGTGTGTACCATGAAACTAAGGCAATTAAAACTGCCAAAGGAAAATTAATCTGTATCTTACTGACGATGTTTGTGTAATTGTTAGCGTATTATTCCGTCACGACTTCAACACTAAACTGATTTGTTTGTAACCGGGAACAGACCTTTCTTTCTGGGAATAGAGTCCTATGGAACCAAAAAAACTGTAGTTTGCGAGTGGAGGTTGTATACCCGAGGAAACTTTCTGTTATAAATTGAGCTAAACGTGTGTTTCTCGCAATTTACATTAGGTACAATAGGTGGAGCGGGGCCCCAAGTGATTAGTGACTACGTCCTCGCCGTCCGCCCTGGACCCCAACTTGACCACGGTAACGCAGTGGCAAGTTGGGTGACCGAACGTCCTAGTCTGTACTTGCGATTGGCCAAATTCTTTGAGATTTTGTGTTCCTGATATGGATAACCCCGAAGAGACCTCCGGTCCCGACACTGCCCTTTCCCGGG
Source organism: Nudaria mundana (assembly GCA_963556515.1). Classification (NCBI taxonomy): domain Eukaryota; kingdom Metazoa; phylum Arthropoda; class Insecta; order Lepidoptera; family Erebidae; genus Nudaria; species Nudaria mundana. The sequence continues at coordinate 14,573,954 of OY748291.1, read as the reverse complement.
CAGTGTCAACCGACGAAATGATGCACGAACTATTGATTCCGATGCCTATCGATTTGGGGGCTCGCGCCGCGCTGCCTAGTTGCAGCGCGATGTCGACGCCCCAAGGAACTGATGCTGCTGGGACTGACGATGGGTCAGCTCCCAGCAGTGTGAAGAAGAAGGGCCGCTGTTCTGCGACGAAGAAGAGGACCCTCGAGGAGAAGGGGGGGCCGCCGCGCGACCGTAGCACCAGCTGCTCCGGGTGGGGGTCCCTCCTCTCCAGCGATTCGGAGGAGGAGGTGCCGGTCAAGACGGTGCGTACGCGTCTCGACGCGTACAGAAGGCGGCCGCCAACTCCTCCTCCGTCCTCGGTCCAACTGTCCCAGCGAAGTCGCCGGGAAATCGGTGGGCCGGCCGCGCGGGAGTTGATGAGCGTTTTTGCCCGCATGAACGCGGCCATGCGGGGCAACAGGAACGTGGCGGGGAGGAAGAAGATTGTGGCTTCACTGGTGGATGAAGCCCAATCTTCCCTCAACAAGCTCCTCGCGCGGAGCGTCACCAAGGAGGAGGCGAGGCTCCGGAAGCAGGTGACGAGCCTGGAGGCGGAGCTCGCTGCTTCCAGAAAGCAGATGGATGACCTGTGGCGGGAGGTCGCTGACTTGACCAAGGTGGTCAAGGCGCCTCCCGGTCCCATGCTGCCGCCTCCTCCTCCGACGGCTGGACCAGCACCGAAGGCAGCGATACCCACGGCGCCCACCACGGCGTCCACCAAGGCGCCCACCACGGTGCCCACCACGGCGGCCACCAAGACGCCCACCACTGCGCCCACCACGGCGCCCACCACGGCGCCCAACACGGCACCCGGATCGCCGCCACAGCCTGTGCCGACAATGGTACAGGTCCTGACGGCGATCGAGAGGCGCCTCGCGGTCCTGGAGGACCGGGCGTACCGCCCTCCGCTAGCGCGGCCCGCGTTTTCGTACGCGGCGGCTGTTGGCGGTTCTCCCGCTCCGGGACCAAGCGGCACACCCGCTGTCCGCCGCCCCGATCCGCCCCAGTCCGTTTCAGCGTACCGTTTGCCGGCCGAGACCGCGGCCCAGGCGCGGAAGGCCAAGTGGCGCGGCAAGAAGAGCGGCACCCCTGCCGCCTCCTCTTCCTCTAACGCTCCCGCTGCTCCTTTACATCCCTCCGGACGGGAGGGATGGGAGGTAGTGGGGGCCAAGAAGAGGAAGACGAAGGCCGCCAAGAAAGCGGCCAAGAAAGTGGCCAAAGCCGCCGCGGCGAAGGCGCCGAAGAGGCCCCGCGCTCCTCGCTCCACAGCCGTCGTCCTTACGGTGACGACGGAGGGTGTGGAGAGGGGTGTGGGGTACGCTGATGTCCTGAGGACCGTGAAGTCCTCAGTCAACCTCTCAGCCCTCGATATCCAGGGGGGTCTCCGGTGCAAGACGACACGCACCGGGGCTCGCCTCCTCGAGGTCTCCGGCGCCTCTAGTGGCCCTAAAGCTGACGCCCTAGCAGCGCAGCTTAGGGACGCGCTGGACGCAGAAGCCGTCCGCGTCACCAGGCCCACCAAATGCGCTGCATTGGGCATCATGGGTCTGGATGACGCGGCCACGACGGAGGAAGTAATCTCCGCCGTCGTGGAGGCGGGCGGCTGCCCCCGTGACCAGGTGAAGGCTGGAGACATCTCCTTTGGCACCACTGGTCATGGGATGACAGTCGTCCAGTGCCCCGTCGCGGCGGCACTGAAAGTGACGGACGGACGAAGCCTCCTCGTAGGGGGCTTCCTAAAGGCGCAGGTGCACCTCCTTCGTGCCCGGGAAACTAGATGTTTCCGGTGCATGGTGGTGGGGCACGTCGGAGTGCAGTGCACAGCGGAAGTCACCGTGGGCGATCGGTGCTTCCGCTGCAGCCGGCCCGGTCACAAGGCAAGTGCCTGTGATGCCCCGCCTCGCTGCTTTAGATGCGAGGCGGAGGGCAAAACTGCGGACCACCGGGTCGGCAGCACAACCTGCGCCGCCTCGAGGCCAAAGCCTCGTCCGTCCGCTGAGAGCGGTGGGGGTGCCGCTACTGCACGGCCAGATGTTTCTCGGCGGGATGCTGATATGGACGTCCATTAATGTCTGACGCCCATATCCGCATCCTGCAAGTGAATTTGAACCGCTGCCGCGCTGCTCAGGATCTTCTGTACCAGAGCATGCGGCAGTGGTCCATAAACTTGGCCGTGGTCGCCGAGCCGTACTACGTCCACCCGGGAAGCCCGGTGGACGAGGACGGCTCGGCCTGTTTTATCTTCGGGGGGTCCGCCGCAGACAACTCGCGCCTTGCTATCATTGCAAGGGGCCGCGGGTGTGTTGCGGCGGAATATGACGGGTTGGCAGTCGTGGCCACCTACATCTCGCCGACACTGGACGTGACTCAGTTTGAGCTATGGCTCACTGAGCTCGACGTCGTCTTCGCTGCGTGCCGTCCTCGCCCTGTCCTGCTCCTGGGAGACTTCAACGCCTGGAGTGAGGCGTGGGGCTCCCGGGAAACCAGGGACAAGGGGAGGCTTCTTGAGGACTGGACCAGAACACGTGGTCTGGAGGTCCTCAACCGAGGGAATGTCGCCACCTTCTGGCGGCGGGGGACCAGCTCGGTCGTGGACGTAACGTTCGCGACCTCTGTCCTCGCCGCCCGTATTACTGGCTGGCACGTGGAGGAGGGTGAGAAGACGCACTCGGACCATCGGTACATCCGATTCGATGTCGTCCCCCCACCTGACCTCCCACAGCCGGTAGAAAATCCCCCGGATCCGCGTTGGGCACTTCACCATCTGGATCGGGAGGCTCTCCTGGAGGCATCCATCGTGCAGGCCTGGATTCCGGCACCGGACCGGCCTGCCGATGTGGATGCCGAGGCGGAGTGGTTCAGGAGAGCCATGTCGCAAATCTGTGATGCGGCGATGCCTAGGGTTACACCCAGACCGGCAAGGAAGCAGGTGTACTGGTGGTCGCCGGAGATTGCACAGCTGCGCGCAGCATGCATCTCCGCCCGCCGCCAGTACACCAGGTTTCGCCGGAGGCATCGCCGCCCAGACGACGCGGCAACCCGAGAGGCGGAGCTTTATCAGGCTTACAGGGAGGCTAAAGGTAATCTCCAGGAGACAATAAAGCGGGCCAAGACGGCGGCCCGCGAGGAGCTCCTGGAAACCCTGCAGCAGAACCCATGGGGGCGCCCGTACCTACAGGTCAGGGAGAAACTCCGACCTAGGGCGCCCCCACTGACCCAGAGTCTCCAGCCGCAGCAGCTGGAGCGGGTCATGGGCTCCCTGTTTCCGACGAGCGCGGAGGAGCACGTCCCTCCGCGCATGGCTCCGTCTCTGCACGACGCGGATAGCATCAGTGAAGACGACGTACCCGAAGTCAGGGTGGGGGAGCTAGGTGCGGCAGTACTCCGGCTTAAACGCCGGAAAATCACTGCCCCCGGACCCGACGGCATTCCTGGCCGTGCATGGGTCCTGGCCCTCGAAGAACTCGGGCCTCGACTGATGGGGCTCTTTAGCGCATGCCTCGAAAGGGGCCAGTTTCCCAAGGTGTGGAGGACGGGGAAACTGGTCCTGATTCGTAAGGCGGGGCGGCCGGTGGACTCACCGTCCGGATACCGGCCGATCGTGTTGCTCGACGAGGTGTGTAAGCTCTTTGAGCGAATTATCGCGGAACGCCTCGTCGAGCATCTCTCGACGGTGGGGCCAGACCTGGCGGACAACCAGTACGGTTTCCGTCGGGGACGCTCCACCGTGAGCGCGATCATGCGCGTCAAGAGCCTGACGGAGGAAGCAGTCTCACAGGGCAAGGTGGTGGTGGCGGTGTCTCTTGACATCGCCAACGCGTTCAACACCTTGCCATGGAGCTGCGTTAGGGAGGCGCTCGTGTATCACGAAACGCCTCTCTACCTCCGTCGTATTGTCGGGGCCTATCTCTCTGAGAGGGCCATAGCTTTCCCCAGCTGGCTCGGGCCAGCTCGGCGAGATGTGTCGTGCGGTGTTCCGCAGGGGTCGGTCCTGGGGCCGCTTCTGTGGAACATCGGCTACGACTGGGTGCTGCGGGGTGCGTTGCCTGAGGGCGTCGGCGTAACGTGCTACGCCGACGATACCCTCGTCACGGCGCGGGGTGCAACGTACCAGGAGGCAGCACTCAAGGTCACGACGGGTGTTGCTCAAGTCGTGGGTCGGATACGGCGACTGGGACTGGAGGTGGCCTTGCACAAGTCCGAGGTTCTGTGTTTTCACAGACCTCGGAACGGTCCACCTGAAGGTTCCAGCATAAATGTGGGAGGCGTTAGCATCGGCATCAAGCCCTCGATGAAGTATCTAGGGATCGTACTTGATAGCCGATGGAACTTCGGACCACATTTCCGAAGTTTGGTCCCCAAGGTGACACAGGCATCGGTCGCGCTTTCGCGACTGATGCCCAACCTAAAGGGACCCAACGCTTCCTGCAGGAGACTGTACCTGGGGATCGTGCGGAGTATGGCCCTATACGGGGCTCCCGTATGGGCGGCGCGGTTGACGGCCAACAACTCAACGCTCCTTAACAGACCGTTGAGGACCTTGGCCGTCAAAACAATAAGGGGCTACCGCACGATCTCCGGAGAGGCTGCATGTCTCCTAGCCGGGACCCCTCCATGGGACCTGGAAGCGAGAGCCCTTGCGTCATTGTTCCAATGGCGCAAGGAGGCGCTGGAGCGGGACCACAGGCCTGCGTCTCGAGAAATCGATGACCGGCGGTCCCAACTCCGCCAGGATCTCATGGAGTCATGGAGGGTGCGACTTGAGCAACCCAAGTGGGGTGCCACCATCATCGCGGCGGTGAGACCGATCATGGACGATTGGCTGCAGAGGCAGCATGGTGACCTCACGTATCGTGCGACGCAGATCGTTACCGGGCATGGATGCTTCGGTAGCTATCTGTTTCGCATCCATCGTGAGGTCACACCCCGGTGTCAACACTGCGAGGTTTCCGACGACGACACCGCACTCCACACGTTGGTGGAGTGCTCAGCGTGGGCGAGTCAGCGCCGGGACCTCGTAGTGGGTCTGGGCGTGGATACCCTCTCGCTGGAGACCATGCTTCAAGCCATGGTCTCCAGCGGGAGTAGGTGGAACGCGGCCGTGTCCTTCTGCGAGCAAGTCGTGCTCGCGAAGGAGGCGGCCGAGAGGGAGAGGGAGCGTGCCCTCCCCGCCGAGTTCCGTAGTCAGCGGCGAGGCCGCCGCAGACTCATCTACGCCCAAGACCATCGACCTCCATGATCGGGGCCTGAGGACGGCGGGATCGCCACCCGTCGTCCTTACAGAAGCAGGCTAGAAGGGTTGCGTGCTGCGGGGCCTTTGCCCCATAGCACGCAACCAGATTCACTCATTGACGCGGGATAAAACCCTACCCCAACGACGCGGGATTCTCATCCCGACCCAACCCCCCGCAGAGACCACAGAGGTGGTCAAAGTCCGCCGGGCGCCACTGGAAATACGTTCTGCTTGTAACCAGAGACGCCCGGCAACGGACGTTGAAGCGGCCGCGGCCTTGGTCGCGGAACTAAAAAAAAAAAAAAAAAAAAAAAAAAAAAAAAAAAAGGTACAATAGGTACTAGTGAAGTGCTAATTGTCCTCGTTTGTCAGCACCTTGCTTACATTTAATTTAATCAAACTTCTCGTAGGTGTTCTGTAAATACAATGACAGCACAAAAACATACCTCCTAACACGGATCCAATTAGAATCCATTTTGTAGTGATTAAAGATATGATTCTATTGTTTTGTGACAATAGCGGTGAATGAAGAAGGAGTGTGCGACACCGATCGCTCATCAGCTGTCAGGTGGTAATGGTCAGTCCCCTTGGCACGTTTGGTGGAGCCACTCGATCACCGACACCCATTTTATTAAATGCTTGCCGATAAATGCGTGAGGTAACTACTGTGAGTTGCAATACCTTTGTTAACTGCGAACACGTGCTCGTTTAATAGATTTTCTATCTTCTATGAAGATTGCATTTAACGAGCTCTACCTGATACGATCAATCATTTACATTGAAAAATATCTAACATAAACTTGGTGTTTTATTATTTTTTATATTTTTTTCATTACAATAACATTTATTGCATCTAATGAATAAATTAGCAGTTTTTCGCTGAACAAGTTAAGTAATCTAAGAACATTATTTTTTAAATGTGTAAGGAAGGTTAAAGTGTCACCAGGTCTTTCGGAGCTCATGTAACTACTGAATCACATACTAAGTCAATAAAAAGTTAACTTTTTTAACTGATATCTAATCGAGACTTCCAACTCTCTTAAACTTTTCGGTTGGATTACACCAGCCGGGTTAACTGGCCTCTATGTTACCCGGTATCTAATTAAAGCATTGCAACTCCGCCGTTTCTTATTGCTCCATACCTTTACCTATGAGTGAAGGTTTATTAATTACTAGCTCGCCAGTGTGGCTCCAACGGCCTGAAAGTAAGTGAAGTCTTTTATTTCGAAGAACTAGGTAATTAGCATGAAAGTTCACATAATTTTAGCGTAATTTGGATAGTTGTAATGTATACAGTGAATGTAACTTTTAATTTTGTTTATAACCCAAGTAATACCTTCGTGGCATACCTACGTCATATTGATTTGACATCTTTCAACCTTGAATCCCGCTACTAACTGAGATAGGACGTGACCTTTATCTTCCCCTACCCCGGAAGATAATCCATTCCTTTTCAATAACATTTATACTAGTGGTTCTGTGAACCGTAGACTTCGGGAGCGGCTTTGTTTAGAAAATTTCTTCTTCAATTTTCTTTATTTCTTTTTCATTTGTCATCCAATCCAAAAAATATCATTCAAATGTTATTCATTGTAATTTAATTTTGGTTGATAAATACGGCCTCAAACATGATCTGACAGAACCCGTAGATGTAGAGGTACAGACGAAAGAAATTCTTCCCAGGCTGTTTCTCAGTTTAAACGGATATAACAATAACACTCGACCTCAGACAAGCAACTAGAAATCTAGTGGAACATTAGTCATAATAAAGCTGACATCTGCAGACAATTCATTCTCATTAGCTTATTCATAGTAAAGATATAAAATATTTTCGAATTAGTGTTACAAGAATGAAACAGGTGACAAAACGTGTATTTTACAATGTAAATAAACGACTTTCGGTAAATGAGATGCCGCCAGGCCTTGAAACTAAAAGTGTTTACAAAATACACGGGTTAAGCGCAAGCTCTCCGTCGGCTAAGCATTATCACATTTGAATTTTGCATAAATATGTAGGTACGAGTACATATTGCGATCAAGACCCTATAAAAGTTGTCGTCCTATTTACAATATTGTATATTTTATTGTTTGCATTATTCATTGCTACAAAATATTTATAGATAAAGTGACACGGTTGGACATTACTACATAGTACAGGGTGTTTATGTATTGTGATGTTTTTATAGGTATTCTATAGTAATACCTATATTTCAGGCTAGTCTTCGTTGTGTCCCAAGATAGAGCATATTGGTATGTAATTACTTACATACCAGAATAGGGAATACCGTATTCTGTGATATTAGTAGGAATTAGGGGAGGCCCAAAAAATGACACCTTTTTTACTTGCACCTTAATTAGGGACCAAATTGACACCACACATACGTAAATATGTATGTTGTTAACATTTCATCGATCACATACCCAGTTTAAAGTTCAATAGGTACCAACTAATTAAATCCATTGTAAAACTAAAATGTGAAATCAATCATTCACCGAGCCCTTTCCCAACTCAGTTGGGGTCGGCTTTCCAGTCTAACTGCGATTCGGCTGAACTTCGATATTTTCCGTGAAGCGACTGCCATCTGACCTCCACAACCCATGGGCGATATCGATTTCTGTAGTTAGACCGGTCGGATTTTTGATTTAGGGCTCCAACCACCCCTAACGACTGCCATAGATGTTAGTATGACAACCGGGACCGACGGCTTAACGTGCTCTCCGTAGGGTTGCCATAAGTGGGGGGACTCAGACCGGGACAAAAATAGGAACTTTTATTATAATTTAATATAATTAACAAAGATTTTATCATTTCTCGTTTATACATGGCACATTTTTGAAATTAACACAAAATATAACTAGTCTGGCCTTAATTAAATTAAAAAACGAAAAGTTTTAATGTAACAGTATTTATATACTGTTACATTAAAACTTTTCGTTTTTTTTTCAACTTTTTAATTGTTTTGAATTTGGAACACGTATATTATTTTAAAAACTTCTTTCGATTTCGCGCCATTTCACATATTTTTTCGTGTTCATTATCGAATTACAATATGGAATGGGGTGTTAACTGAAAATAGGATCGCAATCGCAATGATCGCCCAGCACAAAGTGGGTATGGAGCCGTCGGTCAAGATACTGTCGTGGATCATGTTGTGAAACCTCTCTGCAATACACTTTTTAAAAATATACCGTGGAATTTCCAGCAGGACTCTGCTCCTGGTCACAAGCCACGAACTACTCAAGCCTGGCTAGAAACCAAGGTTCCGGACTTTTATAAGAGCTGAAGACCGGCCCTTATCTAGCCCAGACTTCAACCCTTTAGACTACAAATTATGGTCAGTTTTAGAGGACATGGCCTGCTCTAAACGACACGGCCACATTGAGTCTCTTAAAAAATCTTTGGAGCAAGCAGTGGGAAAATTTCCCTTGGAAACAGTGCGTAAATCCATGGATTCGTGGCCAAACAGATTAAAGGCCTGTATAAAAGCCAAAGGTTTTTCGAATAAAATATATTTTTATTTTTTGCTAAGACTTTAATAAATATGTAGATATAAATTTTAATAATATTACATTAAAAAAACAATGGTAAGTAAAATGTTTTAAGAAAAAACTTTTTAAATTATAGTATAATAGCATTAATTTTTCGCAGAATCAAAAAGACAACAAAACGTCGACAATTGTTTCGCCTCTAAACGAGGCATTATCAAGACTCTCAGAGAGAACAGCCATACCATTGTTTTGTCATGGATTTTCGCCAAGTAACGCCTGTTTCTATCCAATATTTGAATATTACATTACTTTTTTTAAATTGCATTTTCATTTGTAACAAAACTTATTATGGCTGGATTAGGTAATATCGTCATCTAAGCATGGCATTTTTTTCTTAATTAGGTAGTACAAAATATAATAAATTAATCAACAAATATAGCAATTATTTTGGGGAATTTACTTGCTTGTAAAACTCAATGCATGCTTTTGAGACTGATAATATTACAAATACTTTTACGAAATCAACATTAACTTAAAGTATTAAGTATCTGTCATAATTTTTTAAATTAGCACACTATGTAATCAACAAACATAAAATTATCACATCTGGGCGCGCAGTACCGACACCCCCGCTGCCTTGCAATGGACGAGGCTTTGGCCTCGAAGCGGCGCAGGAGCGGCTGCCGACCCGATGGTCCGCCGTCTTCCCCTCCGCCTCGCATCTATAACAGCGAGGCGGTGCGTCACAGGCTTTGACTAGTGACCGGGCCGGCTACAACGAAAGCACCGATCACCCACGGTGTATTCTGCACACTGCACTCCTACGTTCCCCACCATCATGCACCGGAAACACCTGGTTTCCCGGGCACACAGGAAGAGCACCTGCGCCTTGAAGAATCCCCCTATGAGGAGGCTCCGTCAGCCCGCAATTTTAAGTGCCGCCGCGACTGTCGTTCCATGACCAGTAGGGCTGAAGGAGATCTCCCCAGCCCTCACCTGGTCATGGGGATAGCCACCCGCCTCCACGACGGCGGAGATTTGCTCATCCGTCGTGGCCGCGTCGTTCAGGCCCGAAATGCGCATTGCTGCGCATTTAGTGGGTCTGGAGACGCGGACGGCTTCTGCGTCCAGCGTGTCTCTCAGCCTAGCAATGTGTTGACACTGTTAACGTAAATTCGTGAAACGTGAACGGACAAATGTCAGCGCTTACGTCGTTCTATTCACGTATTAATAGCCTTGCTAGTTAGTCGCGTTTATTGTAGGTATATTACTGTTTACCAAGTCCAGCCCTCTAATATAAAACTATGATTTTTAATCGTGACAATTTGCTTATCGGCCGGGACGCCAGGACACCGTGCTTCAAACCGGGACATGTCCCGGCGTACCGGGACGTATGGCAACCCTATCTCCGAGGCACGGAGGGGTCTCAATGTCTTAAGAAATGGTCACCCATCCTAAGACCGGCCTGAGTCGATGTTGCTTAACCTTTGCAATGTGTTAACATTGTCGGTTACCACTAGACCACGAGCCCCTCAAATGTGAAATCAATATGAAGTCCGAAACATGAGCGAAACCAGGCGCACTTACATGATTAAGTGGAAATTATGTTCTGATTAATGATTTGTTCCGCTGACCCTTCTGAAAACGTAGTAACTAATGATTAAGTTTTTATAAATATTCATTATCAATTTTATATACTGTTCGTAATATGCATCGAAACTGGTCCGTTTTCTCTTTCGTCGAAATCGTACAAGTGCAGGACAATAAATCAGAAGTGTAAAGTTGCCTCAATTTACGCTCATTATTTCAGTCTTTACGTGCAATTTGCCGTGGGCTAATTGTATTAATTAATGTCCATTAAATTTTGGATGCGTTGAAACTGTTGTCATTTCGGTTTTTTTTTTCAATAATTTTGACCTCGTGCCGTTTGGTGAACATTCAAGGAAATTAACCGTAATGTGCTAATAGCATAATTAAATTTAACATAGCTGTGTCAATTGTATTATTCTTTAACGTACTTAATGCCAAGCTTTTGATTGCTGAAACCGGTATTATATATAGGTAGTCATAAACCACCAAAGCTGTAGCATACATCCTGCGGTCTGTCCCTGACAAGAGGAATGCTCTGCTCTGCCACTAATGACGCACCAGTACGTAGTTCAGCAACATCTTCGATAGATGGCTCCAACGCTATCCGTAATAGTAGGATCTATAAATTACTAGCTGTCACGGCGAACTTAGTACCGCCTATACTATACTATACTATACGGTCATTAAGTTTTCTTATATTTTTGAATGTTCCGTGCAAATTTCTTTTTTTTTTTCAAAAGGTCCTTTTCCTGATAGTAACGAACACAGCAGTAAAAGAATTAGCGAAATCGGTGCAGCCGTTCAGGCGTGATGCTACTTATTTCTTCACAAATACTTAGACATTCATTTTTATATAGATACATACAGGTTTCAGTCCTGCCAATGACACAAGATACATCCCTTTTCACTACATATTAATAGGTGAAGGATAAATCTCGCCCAGTAAACTGTAATTTTACAAACTGGTTTTTTTTCAGGGGTTCTGGTGAGACGAGGGTGCCACTTTGTGAACCTAAGTCTATCACATCTTTTAAGTCACAAATTATTATTGTAATATTTTATAATTGACCGAGCGAGCGAAGCGAGCGATTCGTCTACATTTCGAGACTGGTCAATTTTAATTTCGTTCCTCTTTCTGTCTGATGTGTCCCGGGCTAGCGACCACATTTATTTTTCTAATCTTCACAAAATTTGCCACAAGTTTTCCTTTATTTAAAACCATTTTTTCATCGTGAGCTTTTTTTGTTTAAGGGGGGAAAGCCCAAATAATATTTTAATTTTAGGTTGTAGGCACTGTTTGCGACATACCAGTTGTAAGTATCTATAATTAAATTCGATAGAGTTAATATCACAATATTACTTCCGACTTTAGGCACGTACACATAAAAGCGAATTGTGGCGATGCAAAATTCGCACCGCAAAAAACAGCGATACGATTTCTCGCGGAGAAGTTTCCCTTCCGTTTGAACAGGAATGAATGATGCGAATCAACTCGCAAGTTCTTGCAACGCGTTTGCGAGTTCGTAGATTTTGGCGATGCAGCGCCGGCGGGCGTCGCATCGCCTGATTGCGTACAAGCCGTTACCGCTACTACACATGATTGTTGTGTATCTGCGTTCTTCAAAAATATTTCCAATAATTTTTGGAATTAATTAACATAAAAATAAAATACCTACTTTTTAGGTACTACATTTTCGCGTGTCAACTTATGATCTATCTTATTTCACTATAACATTGGGAATTAACACTAACATGACGTAGAGCATTACCAGCTGACTGTGATTACGGTCAGAGCAACCTGATCGAAACGTCAGGCAATATAAAGGTACCTCTGTAGGTAGATACTTTAACATATCTACGCTATGTTCGTGTTAATCCTCGCTAAACAGTGAAATATAAATAAGATAATTTAAATATACAAATTGAATACGTCAGTTATTGTAATAGTGCAAATAAATCTGACAAGAAAGATGTTAATTGAAAAGTGTTGTACAGCACCGCGCACGTGTACTTGTGCACGCTATGCCTCTCAGCATGTAGCGGCATCGGGATTGAATGTAATTAGCAATTTTGCATAGCGCTGTCGGCACGGAACGTCTGTCGGCGGCTGTGAGGGGTGACCCTGCGGTCATTGCGCACCATGACCATCTGACCGATTTCCACTAATATTATTGTCTATTTACTGCTTTTTTTACAAGAAACGAAAATGGTTTGGTACTTAAACCTTAAGTCCAGAATTATTGCCTACTGAAAGAACTTAAGTTCCTACCACCATCGCTCTACTGGTGGAATGACCACTTTGCTTAGGGCGTTCCAAGAAGCTAGAAGAGATGGTCTTCAAACGTAGAGTAAGGTAGGTAAGGGATCTAAGTATCTGTACTGTATGTACAAATAAGAAATCTATAGTTTTAAACTGACAACAGTACCTAATTATATTCATTTTAGAAAGAGTCACTTCGAAGGTGTCACCACACCGTGAATCAGCCTCTTTTAAAGCTTGCATTACTTAGCACTTGCCCGTGGGTTGCCTTAGCAATGGCAATATTACCTGGTTGTATATTATTTCATTTAAAAAACAAGAGCGACAATTTTGATAAAATTTCTATCCATCCATTGTGATCTATCCATCCTTATTTAAAGGTCAACTTTCGCTCCCTGTCTAATAACATGGATAATCTTGTGCATAAAGCAATATATAAAGTCAAACGTTCGACAATCGCTTCTATAATTCGTGACAGCCCTATTTCTCATCGTGGGAGAGGGCACTAGCAATCGACCTAGTGCATAAATATAAAACAACTTCATTGCACACACATATCCAATGCTAATATTTATGGTCAAGATACATAGGTCAGTAGAGATGGAGTGCACGGTAGGCTCTAGAGCACTTACTGTACCCATATTTTGATGCAATAATGCAATTGATTTAATAGAGCAAGGACATTGTAATTGACGTTTGAAGAGAATATCGACACGAGTGTGTGACTTAGTTGTTCCTATAATAGTCTTTGTCCTAAAATAGTAGATCTAGCATCATTGTTGGGACATCAAGGCAGCACAGCGGCCGCAACTCACGCCTCTGTACTGAGGCGGGGCGGTGAGCATACCCATTGGTTAACGTCGGCAGAGCGTGACAAGTTTCATTGGACAATTCTACGAATAGTGAAAGTGGCGAAACGTTTAGTATGAAGCACCTTGTGCAAATAACCTATTACTTATTAGGTCATCTCCAACATGTGAACCTTATTTCCTACAGTATAACTTTTATTGTTTAGGTTAAAGGTTAATCAGAAGTAGATATCATCAAATGTTGGAAGTAAGTACTTTTTTGACTTGGTAAGCGGCTGTTGTTCGGGCGCGGGACAAGTAAATAATAAAACTTTATTACAATACAAAGTATCTATTATTATAGGTACGGAGATGTTAAGGATATCAGTGAAAAGTTAATAAGAATTGGGGAAAACACACCTGGACGAGGTTCTACTGGCACCGAATATAAAATATATAGGTATAATAACAGGTACCTACTGCTGCTATTACGTTCGTCGTCCACTGAGCCTTTTTCCAACCCAGGGATGGAATGGGCCTTAGTGACTTTGTACTGCACCCATTGGGGTGCTTATTTAAGCAGATTGTCACAATTTCATCTGAGTGTCTAGTACCAGTTCCTTGCGTTAATTTGCTCGAAATACGTTTTCGTATTCCCCTTACATTTCACACCAGCGCGAGTGCCCCTTGCGGTAACGTCAGGGAACTGTGTGAAATGGAGGAATACGAAAACGTATTTCGGGTAAATTAACGTACGGAACTGGTACTAGACACACAGGTAACGAAATTATTTTGAAACATTTTCATTTTAGATTCCCACCACCATGCACTTACAACTACCACAGCAACTACCCTCCATATCCAATTTTAAGACAAGATGATAACCTAATTACGAGGTTCTTCATGTTAATAAGTAAAATTTAATGATTGCACATTACCTACAGGTTTGCAACTAAAATATTACGTCGATTTAAGCATTCTTTCTGTTACCCCTCCAGCTGAACTGGAAGTGCTTATAGCAGGTACCTGTATTAAAAAAAGGATTTTGTAATATTTTTATATTCGTAGATATTACTAGATATACCTAATCAAGAACAAAGTATATTACAAAACTGAATACCGTAATTCTCATAAGTTGGTAAAGGTACCTAGGTACGTACTACCCGGTAGGCAGATTTACTTAAAGTGTTATTATGAACAAATAACAGCGCGATTGTGTTCAACAAAAAGCATTAATATGCAAATTGCTACAAGTATAAAGAGAAAATTAGTATTGTGAGCGACAATATTGAACAGTGATTCAGCACAATAGTCCATCACCTCCGGTTGTGCTCACCGGTCCATTGTGATGCAATCTATGGGTAGACAAGTCGACTGGCAAGCCCGCCCAGGCTCTCGATAAATAACCGTAAAATTCGATTTAAAAAACTGGGACGTGAAGATTATGAATCGAAATCACTGCACACGTCTGTCTGTTCGTTCCACACCTACCCTAGATAACATCTACTAAAGGGATTTTCATGCGGTTTTCACCAACACTAAGAACCAAATTAATATCTAATTATTATAAACTCGGATAACTTCGATAATTCACGTGGTTAATAAAGTTGGTATAGGTTTCTACTTGCGTAGTTAGGTACCTAGGTAAGGTATCGATTGGTTTGGTTACCCACTAAAGTGGCTTTTCCACCTTCGAATAATAGGCGTGGATACTTTCTTGCTTGAGACCATGCAACTTTTGCGTTTTGCGTCCAGGTTATGCTTGCGAAGGAGGTGGCCGAGAGGGAGAAAGA
Source organism: Nudaria mundana (assembly GCA_963556515.1). NCBI lineage: Eukaryota > Metazoa > Arthropoda > Insecta > Lepidoptera > Erebidae > Nudaria > Nudaria mundana. The sequence goes on along the minus strand of OY748291.1, from coordinate 14,558,771 downwards.
GCGTACCTACCCTCCCCGCCGAGTTCCGAACCCTGCGGTGCCCTCGCCGCAAGACTATCGACCTCCATGATCGGGGCCTGAGGACGGCGGGCTAGCAATCCACCGTCCTGACAGAAGCAGGCCAGAAGGGTTACGTGCTGTGGAGCTTCATCCCACGCACAGCTTTACGCACGGGCGTGGGATAAAACTCGAACCAACCACTTGCGCAAGTGGTTATGTTGGGAATGCCATGAGGAATACTTTTGAGTGCGCAAAGTGCACCTGGGCAATGGACGATGAGGCGGACAGGCCAATTTTTATGGCTAAAATTTCCTTATAATCGGGTCCCGGTGGGAATCTCAATTAAAAACCTAATACCGAGGACGTTTCACATATCTTGGCCTTATTCAAAGACTTTTAAAGGGTAAATGTACGGTTTAAAACGACTGTTTAAAACCGAGATTTTTGCTTTCTACAACGTTCCATAGAACGTTGTACAGATATGACGTCATTTGGTTTAAAATAACTGTTTACACGAGTATAATCTTCAGTTTTAAACAGCCGTTTAAAACCGTGTATTATAGCTACTATACTATCGCAAGAGTGTCCAAAGCCAAGCCAAAAATATTATAAAAGGAATTTGACATTGACACTAGTGACAGTGACGTTTCCTATGAATTCGGAATTTGTCGACTCGAAGTCGAGACAAGTTTACAAATTTTAACTTGGAATTAGAATTATTAGAATATTTTCCACGATTTCTGATTTAAACGTCCGAAATCCAATCTAAAGAATTTAGTAAAAGTTGTAATTTTCAACATGATAACTAATTTCGATAAATTAAGTGCGGACTTGGAGAAACAGGAACTAGAAGTAATTTTAAAAGCTTTTAGTTTTTTATGTTTGTTTGTTATTGAGTGATACTGATGCTTTATTCTTATTTTTAGGCCCCAACCGGCATTGCTACACCATCTACCTACGCTCAATTACTAGCTATCTATCTGTACCAAAATGATCTGTAAGTTATCTGTTTATATTCTTAACCCAACTTCCACAAAGAAAATATATTTCTAAAACAAATTCCAATCCGATAGTGTGTGATGAATAACTGTTCACCATTTAATTGTTATTTTTATTTCAAGAAGTATTTCGCGATTTAATGAAATAAATCTACACCTACACTTATATTAATTTGTCTATTGATTCCAGATGCAATGCAAAATTTTTATGGAAGAGAATCCCACATAATATCACTTCTGGTAATCCAGAAATATCAGCTATATGGCTTGTGGGTCAAAAACTGTGGAAAAAGGACCTTCCTGGAACCTATCAGGCTTTAGCAGCTTACAACTGGACAGAGCCAGTATCAAATATTGTAAGAGCTTTAGAAGGTAAATAATATACTTTGATATAATAAATGTATGAATTATTTAATTTATATGAGCAAAATTTAATTACCTACAAGAGAGGATAGCTTTAACTATTTCATTAGTGCTATATTGCATTTACTGGGCACAATTTATAATAAAAAATTCAATAACCTATCTGTAATCCAAACCCAAATACTATCAGGCAGTACCGATGTTACATACCCAGAGAGTTCTAAACTAAGCACTCTATGGATACATCATGCGGGCACCAGGTCCATAGTGTCAGTCTCGTTGCATTTTGGAACCCTCGGTAGAGTCACACCAACTTTTGACGAATCTAAATAATTTTCTAAAAATTTGAAAGATAATAAACGTTATTTTATTTATTTATTATTTTAGTGTGGTAAAGTGAGGAACATTGCAGGGGATTGAGACTTGCGACTCAGTTGTAGCTTTAGGGTGGCCACATTGCGACTAGTCAGCACTCACCTTCACCAAGTGACATGTTTCCCCCTCTACCTAGTCAATTTTTGTTAGATCCTAACATTGCTGCTTTATATATTCGTCCTTAGTAAAGAGCTTACTGAAGCTCTTGGCAAAGTGAAGTCTTTAAGCAAGTTGTTACGAGATTTCTGCATATGATTTCTTCAATCCGGACACTACAGAAATACTACTTCATTTAAACTACTTCTGAGTATTAAACACCTCCATTTCTTTTATTTTACAGAGAGAGTTAGAGAACGGACATTTAATTTGATTGGTCGCTCATACAGCTCAATATCTCTTGACACTGTGGTTTCCATGACTGGCTTAAGTAGAGATGCTGTATTACATATATGTAGAGATCAAAAATGGACACTCAATGAAGATAATGTCACAGTAAGCCCAATACCACCAACTCAGCCGGCGCCATTACACACATCTAGTGAAGACCAGCTGTTCAAACTCACTGAATTTGTTTCTTTCTTAGAAAATTAAGTAAGTATGCACACTCTTGTCTACTCGTAGTACTTTCAGTATATTTGTGTTAAAGCATGGAATACACAATTTAAAACTGTTGTTTAAAATCGTGTAGACAATTGTATGTATCATACTACATTCTTTCCATACAACATTCTATTGAACACTATTTAGTTTTAAACCATGTAGCCGGTAAAGTGCTCAGTTTACAACCACATTCTAAATAGTGTATTCAATACTTTACATAGTTTAATATATGTTAATAACAAAACCAAATACTAAAATCAAACTGAAAAGTCTTCAAAAGTCGTCAATGTTATTGTTTTTCAAATACCAAACTACACTGGTGTTCACGTAAAAAGAACGCTGGGCGAGAGTGGGAGGGGTGTGTTTGCGCATCGGTACTCTGGCTCTTAAGGCTTTGCCAAACAGGAGGCGTTATTAGCGCCGCGTAAGCGTCGCGTTTTAACGTCGCGCTATTTTCATGTCACACCAAAAGATTAGCCCGACGGTCCTCCGCGACATACCATTCGCCAGAGCACTACAGATTGATAGCAGAGTGTGAAAATTTTGTTCGTTATTTGAGATGTCGAGTGATTCTGATGAAATTTTTTATATTTTAATCAATAAACGTATTCACATTACATACCAGTTTCATTAATTTATTTTCCGATTTCTTCCCACAATTTTGTCTTAATTGTTATATTCTTATAAGAATTATCCTTCGTATTGTATAAGCATGGGTATTTTCTAACTAATTCTATAAAATTTTGGGACATTATGCATTAATTAACATTCATTCACGCCGACGCTAAAATAAAATCTGTAAAAAATTTCAACATCGGACGTTAAAGCGTCCTAACGCCGCCGCGACAGAGCGCTGCGCTGGCGCTCTGTTTGGCGGTACATCAGCATCGCAGTACAACACAGCTCGGTGTCATAGCGTCGCGTTAGGTTAGCGCCCTGACGCGCGATAATAACGCGTTCTGTTTGACAAAGCCTTTACTCTCTGTTACCGCCTTATAGATCGATAAATCGTCTACTGCGCATCTTGAAGGTCAGGGTTCTTTTTATGTGACGCGAGGAATACCTAGAACTATTTTAAATGAAAATTTGAGTAGATCTTTAATGAATATTGTGAATTATCTTTATTTTTAAAATTGTAGGTATTTTCTGCAGATAAGATTTGCTTTTGTATTGTATACCTATTGAAGGCAATACCAGTGCCACATAGAAAGGTGATGAAATAAAGCAACATATTTAATTAAATTAATCTCATTTATTACAATACTAGTCCGAAGTCTGTTATACTAAGAACTAAAATAAGAATCTTTATTACAAAGATATTATTTTAATAGGTATAAAATGAAATATAAATGTCAAGTTAAGTGGCAGTGTAAATTCGTAGATTCTATCTTATAATAAAGCTGTTCGATGTTCAAACCTTATGACTGCATACAGCTGTCAACCTAAAAAAGTATCACAAGCAATACGAAACTCGCATTCTGTCGAGTTTATAGTAAATAATATTTCCTACCTAAGTCTAACCTAACTACGAGTATCTACATTTGTTTAACCTATACACTTTTAGTTTGGCAACTATCTTTTAAAATCTCTGGAAGGAAACTGTGTTTGTTCTAGGTTGTAATCTCAATGAGTTTGTTTCGTCTTCGTCACCTATTGTAGTCTCGTAGCCTCGATTGATCTGCCCTCCGTTAGGCTCACTGAAGACATCCTTGACTGATATGTTAGCTGTGGATGTTCTGTGACGAGGCGCTGCGACACCTAGGTTATTGTTGAGCTGAAAGTATATCAAGTTCCACTCTTAGTTCAAGTCTAAGTGAAAAATAATGTACCTATAGTAGGTACCGTAACCTATTACAATGATAAGATGACTAGCGCAACCCAGAATCTGCAAAAGGGAATTTCGAAAAAGGCCCAGAACCACTAAATGCTTGCTGAAACCGCTGAAAAAACGTACTTATATCGGATTTTCTGTGATATTAATCTCGAAATACAATTTGTGCTCGAGGAACTAAACTACTTTGAATTTTTGTTTAGGTGACAAAATATAATTCCTGGAACATTAATGTAGCTAACTTTTACCAAATTCCTGAAGCCAGGTAGCATAATAAATAAACTAACTTTTGCGTATGCTATAATATGTAAGAAAGAAAAAAAAGTGTCAGCTCCGACGCACGACTGGAGTTTACTCCTTAAGTACGAGTATCTAACCATAACAAATTAGAAAGTTGCGCACTAGAGGTGCGCACCAAAAACGTGAAACGATTTTCGTTACTTGTTAGTAGGTTTTACCCCTCGGATTTTTCTCATACCGGGCGCCTTATATATGAAAATCGATTCTTAAGGAGTAAACTCCAATAATAATAATAATAAATAAAAAAAAAAGTGTGTGTGTCAGCTCCGACGCACGACTGGAGTTTACTCCTTAAGTACGAGTATCTAACCATAACAAATTAGAAAGTTGCGCACTAGAGGTGCGCACCAAAAACGTGACACGATTTTCGTTACTTGTTAGTAGGTTTTACCCCTCGGATTTTTCTCATACCGGGCGCCTTATATATTTAAATCGATTCTTAAGGAGTAAACTCCAATAATAATAATAATAAATAAAAAAAAAAGTGTGTGTGTCAGCTCCGACGCACGACTGGAGTTTACTCCTTAAGTATGAGTATCTAACCATAACAAATTAGAAAGTTGCGCACTAGAGGTGCGCACCAAAAACGTGACACGATTTTCGTTACTTGTTAGTAGGTTTTACCCCTCGGATTTTTCTCATACCGGGCGCCTTATATATGAAAATCGATTCTTAAGGAGTAAACTCCAATAATAATAATAATAATATAAAATAACCTAGTGGTGGGTACGCCTCTGATTCGCATGACTTGATAAGGATTGAGCGTGGTATATTCCAGGGCGACAGTTTGAGTCCATTGTGGTTTTGTTTAGCACTGAATCCACTTAGCACATTGCTGAAGGATTCAGGGCTAGGCTATCGGTTTCGTAGAGGGGGTGAGGTTATTTCTCACCTGATGTATATGGATGACCTCAAACTATTCACACCGAAGCACCAAGATTTAGTGACATTATTAAAAACTACGGAAGTTTTTAGTAATGCCATTAAGATGGAGTTCGGTGTTGATAAGTGTGCGGTTATGCATGTACAGCGGGGGAAGGTTGTAAATTCACCGAATCTACAACTTTCTGAGATAATAACTCTCAGATCTCTCACCGAGACCGAAACATACAAATACCTAGGTATGTCAGAGTCATTGGGTATAGCGGTAGAGGATATTAAGAAATCGGTGAAAGAACGTTTTTTTGGCCGCCTGACAAAAGTTCTTAACAGTTCTTTGTCCGGTGGTAACAAAATGCGGGCTTTCAACGGTTGGGTGATACCTTTATTGTTGTACTCCTTTGGCATACTTAGGTGGACTCAAACGGAACTAGACGCCCTGGATAGGCGAGTCCGTCAACAACTGACATTGCATCGAATGTTACACCCACGATCGTCTGTCATGAGACTGTACATTCCACGGAAGTGGGGGGGTCGAGGCTTTTTGAATGCCAAGAACCTCCACAACCGTGAAGTGTGCAGTCTCAGGGATTACTTCCTACAGAATGGATGTGACATTCATTGCGATGTTGTGAAAGTTGACAAGGGCCTTACACCTCTTTCCTTGGCTAACGAGAACTGGCGTAAACCAAAGGTGTTAAGTACTGAAGACCGTAAGGACGTATGGAAGAGCAAGGAGCTACACGGGCGGTTCTACCGAGTCTTAACAGGACTCGATGTAGACCTGCTCGCATCGGTGACCTGGCTGCGTTTTGGGGACCTCTTTGGGGAAACTGAAGGTTTTGCCTGTGCAATTGCAGATGAGGTTATCAAGACGAACAACTATCGGAAATACATCATGAAGGACGGTACGGTCGACATTTGTCGAGCATGCCACCGTCCTGGTGAATCACTTCGCCATATTATTTCCGGTTGTTCGTATCTTGCTAACACCGAGTACTTGCATAGGCACAATCAAGTAGCCAGGATCATCCACCAGCAACTTGCTCTTCAATATGACCTTATTGAGTCTGAAGTACCGTACTATAAGTACACACCAGTGCCAGTTCTTGAGAATGGTCGTTCATTGCTCTACTGGGACCGATCAATCATCACGGACAGGACTATTGTTGCCAATAGGCCCGATATCGTGTTGGTTGATCGGACCCAGCGTCGGGCAGTGCTCGTCGATATCGCCGTCCCGCATGACGAGAATCTCGTGAAGGCAGAGAAGGACAAACTTAGTAAGTACCTCGATCTGTCCTTCCAGATAACCGCCATGTGGGACGTAGACTCGACGATCATTGTCCCGGTGGTCGTTTCGGCAAACGGATTAATAGCGAAGAGTCTCGATCAACATCTCAAGAGACTCTCGTTAGATTGTTGGATCAAGAGTCAGATTCAGAAGGTTGTTATCCTCGACACGTGCCGTATTGTTAGGAGGTTTCTTAGTCTGTAGCCTCCACCACCGGTAGTTTGGGTCCTACTCCGCTACTGGTGGGTCACTATTTTTTATATTTTTAAATGTATTTGTGTTTTTTATAAATGTATTTAAAAATGTATAAAATAAGAATATAAATGAATAAACGATATAATAATAATAATAATTTCTTATAGTCAATCCATATCAATAATAAATATGTGTTAAGTGTTAATAAAGAGAATAACAATAATAATAATCTTAATACACTCACATCCAAATTAGAAAGTTGCGCACTAGAGGTGCGCACCAAAAACGTGACACGTTTTCGTTACTTGTTAGTAGGTTTTACCCCTCGGATTTTTCTCATACCGGGCGCCTTATATATGAAAATCGATTCTTAAGGAGTAAACTCCAAAAAAAGTGTGTGTGTCAGCTCCGACGCACGACTGGAGTTTACTCCTTAAGTACGAGTATCTAACCATAACAAATTAGAAAGTTGCGCACTAGAGGTGCGCACCAAAAACGTGACACGATTTTCGTTACTTGTTAGTAGGTTTTACCCCTCGGATTTTTCTCATACCGGGCGCCTTATATATGAAAATCGATTCTTAAGGAGTAAACTCCAAAAAAAATCTTTTAAAAATGCGTATGCTAGTATGGGTACCCACATGAGCCGCGCCACTACAGACAACTAATGCCAGATCCATGCAAAAATTAGGCCCACTTTCAGCTTGATGCTGTTGGGACAGCACTGTTTTTCAGAGAGACACTACACGTGTATTATAGAGGAGATACATGTATGAGAGGCATATATGTACTGTATTATAATCACTACGTCTCGCACACAACTCCGCCACATCTGTCTGTTCGCAATAAATTCAAACTACTGCACCGATTTTGATGCTTTCATCTATGGGTAGAGTGGTTCTCGAGGAGGCTATTAATACTATTTGACTCGGGAAAGCCGCGGCCTTCAAGGTTAGTTTGCTAGTAGATATCTAATTTGGAAAAAAATTGCTTACAATTCCTGCGACTCCATATTCGTTATTGGCACCTAGTGTCTGCATCTGAGATTTCCTTCTCTCCGCCATCACTGAGTTCCTTCTCGTTTCTAAAGCCTTCAAAGTTTCTCTTCTCAATGTCATCTTACGATTAAGTACCGGGGTACCTAAAACAAAGTAATAAGTAGTATAAGTACTTGTGTAAGTTTAGTAAAATTTGGTATTTAGCGATTAATATGTCTAACTTTTCCTATAACTTTATTTTTACCTGGTCCATCAGTTGCATTCATATTAAAGAATCTCTTCTTGAACGCTACATCAAGCGTTCCGATGTTCCTCTTCTTCTGTCTCGCTTTCTCCAGATTGTGTATAGTCTTTCGTCTACCAACGTTATGTGGACCTGAACCTGAGTCATTGTCATAATCATCGTCCAACCCATTCAATTTCTGTAGGTCCTTTACTATCGCTATTGCATTCTTATCCAATAGAGCATTTTCAGACAAGTCTTCAGACTAAAGAAACATAAATAACATCGTTAAGAACATCTTAAAAAACTTTTAAAAATGACTCTGATTAAAATATTATTTAAATATTTACCTTCTTTGTGCATAACCAATTGAGTTCTGTAGACGCTAATATGTGCGATATGGTTCCAAATCTATGGAACAACATGGCGGAGAATTGTATGACCAAGATCAAAGCGAAAAAGAATACGAATACGAGACCAATAGGCTCCAATTGCAAGTATTCCTTTGAGATCAACACCTGAAAAGTACAATAATAATTAGAATTATATTATGTGACAACCATAACCAATTAATAGATACTCACAAATGAGAAAATTAATACAATTAAATCACATACGTGCTAGTAACATTTTTATTGCTATTCTGAATTTGAATCATGTAACACAAAAATATTATGTCATTGTATCGTTGTGGTCACCCTAACATTGTTACGAGCAGGCATCTGATGAATATTCTTATGATTCTTGATAGATAGATATTATGTATTTCAAAAGTTTTGTTATATACAAAGTGCCGAAAAGTTAAGTATTAGAAAATACTTTTTATGTTAAATTTTGAATATTAAGTACCACATATTTCATAAATGACGGTGTGAATAAGAAATAATTTACAAAACACAGTTCAAATGCATATTACAACAACTCACAAATATATCTTTACCCACTTAATAATTTTGAAAGTGTTAAGCAAATCACCGAAATCGTAAAGATGTACGTATACATTATGTACATATAGGTAGGAAACCGGTGTCCATGTTATAGTTTTTAATAGAAGATATGCCTCCACCTTAATAAACAGAACCGAAACAATAATTTTGAGTGAATAGGATTGGAAACTGTGCATCTAGTCGATAGGAATGGAAAAATCCACATCTAAGATTCCGTGATTCGACTACGGTGTGGATAGAAAGGAAAATAGAGTGCCTTTATACATAAGGTGCTCCTCATATTACAGTCTTGATGGTAGGGGCCGGGCTAGGTAGGACAATAGGGAGTCTGGAATCGTATTATGTCCAGTATGAAAGCTAACCAGGAATAAAGGTCCCACGATCGATTTAGAATTTTAAAACCAATACCATTGATTTCAAAATTCTAACACCGTAGTCGATATAGGTTATTACATAGACTTGGAGATGACATTAGGTAAACCCATTTAGGATTACAGGTTAAACGTAAAACCATAAGTTGTTTAGTCTTCTGTGTCTCCAGGAGTCCATGCGATGTGCCCTTACAAGACAGACCAGTTAGAAGAAAGTCGTTAGACTGGTGAAGTGACACACGCGCAGTGGTAACATTTGGCTATACCTCGCCTGTTTCTTCGATGTACGTTATATTCGTCTTAATCCCCAAAGGCCAATCCACGTGGAGCTTATCTTTGTTGAGTTGTAACAAGAACACTATCAATATGAATAAAGCATTGAACATAACAAATGCAAAAACTGACTTATTTCGAAGCTCGATCAAATCTCTTGCTATTCGAGTCTGTAAAAAATTACAGAAACAAAAATATAAATTATATGAAATCAACGTTCAAGGGTGACTTGGATATTGATGAGAAGGGTGACTGGGATATTGGTGAGAGATTTTCATATGATAGTAGTAAGTACTCTCGAAGCAAGCGTAGAACCAAGTCATCGTTGAATGCCGATTGCTGGATAAAAGTCTCTCACGTTACCTCTTGAGAAATTTCATCGTACGTTATGTTAGTTTTTACTCCGAAGGGCCATTTGACGTGTATGTTGTCCTTGTTCAGTTGTAGTAGGAACACAATCAGTACAAAAAGAGCATTGACCATAAAGAAGGAAAACACAGAAGAATCTCTCAATTCTTTCAAATCCCTGGATATACGGGCCTAAAATTTGGGCAAGATAATCATCATATAAATTGATTGAGGGTTAAATCTTAGAATATACATAATGTATACTCTAAGGATACAATTTATTAATTAATCTGAAATAAAAACTGATTAGTAGGTACACGACATATTAAAATTCACATTTGAATCATAATAAAGTAAACATTATATTTGTTGTTGTTTATGGACTCACTGCTCAAACCAATCGTTGACCAACTTTACTAATATTGAAAACTTCTAAATTGCTAAGAAAATGGTGAAAAATAAGTTATTATGAGTATGATGCAGACTACAAAGGTATATATAGTCCCTCGCTTCACTTCATTTTTAGCATAAACATTCCTCTATTCATAAAATATGCATAAAATCGTTTAGGAGATTTCGTCATTACCAAACTTAACCCAACATAAACTGTCCAAGTTTGGGGGAACTGGTGTCAGCTAAATAAGTTATTCGTGTTTCATATTACGCTCATTTTCACAATAAGCTAGTGTACACGCTAAAAGGTTTTTTATGTTCACTATTTAAAAAAATATTGAGATTCAATACAATGTAGAATTTGCTCATTTTATCATTTGAATGCAAATAGTTCGATTTCGTTACCTCCTCCTCCTTGTTAGCATCAATGGGATATAAATATTTATCAATCAGATCTTTCCAGAACCCAGTTTCCGCTGGAGTCAAGAAATCAACTTCGCCCTTTTTCAATTCTGGGTCTTCTATCCAGTACGGGTTGATGAGATCGTCTCGTTTTTCCTGAAAACATGATGATAGAAAATATGGGTTTTATATCAACCCGTGAGTAACCCTCTTTTCGCGCCACTCATATTGATCTATACATACCTAGTAAATCACTCGGTCCATTTGTGAAACCCTATAAATAAATTATAAATATTTTTGGACATCCAACAACGTCATTTAGCCCAAATTAAGCTAATATAAGATTGTGCTATGGGATGTAGATGACTGATAAACATCTTAATATAGTTCTAAATACATTCATATTATACATAGAAAACACCCAAACTCCGAAACCAACATTTGTGGATCACACAAAGACCCGGATGAGAACCTGGGACCTCGGAGACGGCAGTCGCATACTCATACCACGGCGCCACCGAGGCAGTCTATGAAAAATCCTTCGCTAATTTGTAATATAACGCGATCTGACTAGCTAATAAAATATTTAAGTAGTTACTAAATAGTACCTATTTGATTATTTTGCATACTCAAAGCTTACCCTGGGTGCTGTAGAAAGAGTATCAGCTTCTGAATCGATATCATCATCATCCTCTGGTCCTTCCGCCAATGCGTCTAATTGATGGTCACCGCTAGTACTGCCACGAGGTCCCACTGATAACTTTCGACTCCTACTCAGTCCGTGTGGGTCCACAGCTCTACAAAACGTCAAAGTTTTATGAAATCATGTAAAGAAAACTAATGATACATATTATTTTCTCTTTTGCATAAGTACAAATTCTTGAGACCGTCAAATTTAAATACACCATTTTCAACTTTTTAGATTTTACGTAAAAAAGCAAGGCACACAAACCTTTCGACGACCTCTAATTTCTTTTCCAATTTCTCTAAAGTAGATGCGATATGTAATAATTGCACTTTCTCTTCATTTCCTTTTGGATGTGTACACAATAGACATTTAAACAAGCCAGCAAATGAAAACTCAATTGAGCCTTCTTCTTCGTTACTGTTGACTCCCTGAAGGAAACCTAACAAAGACTTCTGTTTGACTTTCTTCTTGGCTTCTTCTGCATCTTTCTTTTCTTGTTCAATTTCCTGCAATTTCAAGGAAATATATATATATATAAAACAAAGTCGTATTGGTTAAGAGCTGGACCGATTTCGCTCATTCTTTTTTTGTTGTGTTCGTTTTTATCAGGAGAAGGATCTTTTGAAAAAAAAAGTAAGCGTAGATTCTATTAGAAAAATTAATGCGGTGCTCCGGGACAGCTAGTAATGAAATAAAATGTAGAAAACAGATTAGTTGCGGTTAAACTCGAGATCAGAAAAATATCGTTCCGCCTTGATACTGCCGACAACTCGCCCCTAATACAAGTACCTACTATAAACTGATGACCTTAAAAGGTATGCCAGAAGTGACATTTGTTATGGCTCCTGGTGAAGATAATTTTTAACAATACCTACATCATAATTTTGCAACATTTAATGAATATCTATCTAACTAATAAATAGTGCATACCTTCTTTGTTTTCTTCACTTGCACTTCTCTAGTTCCCCAGGATACTACATTAAGATTAATAATCGAATATAAAATCAATAACAAATACATAGAGGGTATAGACAATAGGTAAATAATTCCGTGTATAATACACCAGAACTCTTGTGGATGTAAACATGCGGCTATGAAGAAGGAACTAGAGAGTGATATCAAGAAGATTGCCGACGGAGATCCGATACCGTCCTCGCCTAACTGAAGAGCAGTACCGACGATTACAGCCATCATTATCATGGCATATGCAGTCGATAAGACTTGAGCGACCAGTAACTGAAAGTATAAATCAATTACATTATGCGGATATTCTTAGTTGCTAAATAATATAACAAAGTGTCCTGAAAAAATATTATTGTTGATTCGATAGGAAAACCTACCTACCTAACTGCATGATAAAAATTAGGTTTATAAAAATATTACTTACTTGGATTTCGGATTTCATAGTGAAACAGACAAACATAAAGAGTGCGATAGGATACAGGTTGTATTCGAACGATGTCCAGTTGTCGATTCGGAAAGCGGCCACGAAGGCACCCACCAACATAAGGAATATGGTACCGGGGCCCAGAATAGTGCCGCCCATCAACATCATCTGTGAACACATTGCTAGTTGTTTGTGAAGGGAAAATACTAATCGAATAGCCTCACACTTCGAACTTTTTTTTTTATTGTATCAAAAATAATCAAGTATTATTCTATTATTTACCTACAAAATCGAACCGAAATTTTAATCGATTTCTCCAGCGTTGAGTCTCATTGGGAGGACAGCCTATTTTAGAATATTGATTTAAAGGTAGTGGGTGGTAGACTAAACGAACATCAATCTAGATTTTGTGGACATAATCAAGAGCGTGAAAGTGGAACCGGATGATGTGATGGTGAGTTTCGACGTGGAGTCACTCTTCACCAACGTTCCCGTTCAAGATTGCCTTGAGGTCATCGAGAAGAAACTGAAGGACAATGGTCTGTCCAACAAATACATTGTTCTACTTAGACATTGCCTAGAGGGTAATTATTTTCTTTATGGTGGACAGCATTACCTCCAAATCGACGGAGTGGCCATGGGTAGCCCTGTAGCACCGGTGATGGCAAACATTTGGATGGAACACATTGAAGATTCCATAGACATGCAGTTAGCACAGGTGAAACTGTGGAAGCTATATGTGGATGATGTCTTCTGTATTATGAGAGGGGGCCCAATAGAAGTAGAACAATTTTTAAGCCACTTGAACTCCATACACCGGAACATCCGGTTTACTCATGAAATGGAGTTGGACAGATCATTCGCTTTTCTCGATGTCAAAGTAACAGTGAGAGAGAGTGGTTCTCTCGGACACACTGTGTACCGCAAACCCACAGACACGGACAAGTACCTGAATGCCAGTTCACATCATCATCCGCGACACTTGAGATCCGTTGCGGTGTCGCTGGTAAGTCGAACCTATGATCTTTGCGACCCTGAACACTTACAGAAAAAGCTCGCTCATGTTCAGGAAGCGTTGAAGCAGAACGGGTATCAGGGACATACACAACACCGTGAAAGGAACAAGGTACAACCCTTGGGAGTAAGCAGAGCACCAGCATTTATGCCGTACGTGAAAGAAGTGACGGACAAAATTGGAACAGTAGGTACTACAAAGATACTCCATTAAGACTGTATATAGGCCACACTCCAAAGTCGTAAACCACCTGCGAACCCCTAAAGATACCATTCCTCTACAGACACCGGGTGTTTATAAGGTAGACTGCAGCTGTGGTAGTTCATACATCGGACAGACCAAACGTACTATCGCTGAGAGGGTCAAAGAACACATCACAGCTGTAAAAAACCGCCAAATAAACAAGTCTGCGATTGCCGAGCATTTGTTGGAATCGGGTCCCAACCACTGGATTGAACTCCACAAGCCACAAGTCCTATCCACTGACGGACACTATTACTCCAGGATAGTGCGGGAAGCCTTCGAAATAAAAAAGCATCCCAACTTTAACCGGGAAGATGGATATCGACTATCTACGTCGTGGAATCCGGTGATCAGCAAATGTACTCGCCACCTCACCGAACGCCCGCTTGTTGATACTATCAGTGTGGTATGCCGTAGTGGCTCTCCGAACACAATAGTTAGTGACGACGAAGTGAGGGTAGTTGAACAAATCCGCAATTCACGAAGACGACGACGAGACGAACAGGGCCGAAACGTCTGGTAATAAAGAGGTATGTATATATCTCAATAATCGCGTAAAAGACCCGTTAGTCTTTTAAGTTTATAATCGATCTAGAGCCAGAACAAGAGCATTCTTTCTTGATCTTCAAGTGTAAACAAAAAATTAACGAAAATTAAAAGAATTTGACGGAGAGGGTATAGAATGAGCATTCGCTCGTTTGCTGTTAATCAGCCTTAAGAATATGAAAACTATTTTCTACAGACCTGGTAAGCGATATAAGGACTAGAAATGTTATCGTTTATCTTGATAGTGTGCTTGTAGTCGGCGAGTAAGTCCATAATGTTGGCGATAGTGGAGGGCACCCATCTGCGACGTTGGTTGTAGAACTCGCTGAAGCCTTCGGGACAGTGCGTGTAGGCGTCAGAAGCCGCAGAGTATTCTACACGATAGCCTCGTTGGAGTAGTAACGTGCATAACCAACGGTCTTCGCCTATAACATGGGTAAGTAATATTTATTTAAAACATACATTTGAATGCATACGTCGTTACCTAAAAGATAGGAAGTTTATATTTTGGACGTTCCCATTGCACAAGCATGGCTGTAATTACGGCATGCCTTTGATACAATAGGTACCTGTGTCAATCTACATAGTAAGTTACTACCTACTTAGTCAAGCTGAGTTGTGGTATCTTACCTTGATCGTATTGTACATAATGACGAGCTTCATCTGATCGTAGTGTGTATTTCTTCATGACATTGTCGTCCATCAAAGCCTTGCCTCTGAACAGAGAAAAGCATCCCGGGCTACAGAGCACGCAGCCAATCATGTGTTCCGTAGCTTTTTGCAGCCAATGACCGATAGCGTACTCAAACATTTGATACCACACCATTGGACCTGAAAATGCAAAAAGATTTTATTTCCAAAACTCCTCCAATAGACTCCTTAAAATGTTTAGAAGGTATATCATAAAATGCTTCTTAAGTTTCGTATTTGTGTTTAGTTACAACTTTAAATATTATACATTACTGAATAATTGATTGGTTCTGAGGTTCGAAGTTGACGGTTCTCCGGAAGCTAAGGTCCGATTTTCATTTTAAATGCTAT
Source organism: Nudaria mundana (assembly GCA_963556515.1). Taxonomy (NCBI): domain Eukaryota; kingdom Metazoa; phylum Arthropoda; class Insecta; order Lepidoptera; family Erebidae; genus Nudaria; species Nudaria mundana. The sequence goes on along the minus strand of OY748291.1, from coordinate 14,543,061 downwards.
TATTATAGGTACTCCGAGACGAAGTAGTTCTTTAGATATATGAACTCAAAATATGATAGTCTCCTAGCCTCCATACACATAATTTTAAAGGTAGATAACTACTACAGTGTAAAGAAAACCTTAAGACTAAGACTGGTAATACTCACCGGAGCCCACAGGATGGATACGTCCACACGCCGCTCCCAGATTCTTGTTCTTCTTCATCAAATCGATAAGCAGACGCACTGCATGCGGTTGGAAATCAATATCACCGTCCAGGGTCAACAGGTAAGTATTCTCGGCCATTACTTCTTTGCGGTCCACAGATATCGGTAACTCCATTAGACGATGACCGAGGAGGTAGTACATGTACATCACCTGCGCAATTATCAGTAATGTATACTAAACGATCGATCTATTTCCAGTCTCTTGACTTTTTCTTTTATTTTAAGTTCGCGGATTAAAGCCGCGGCAGCCCCTACGTCCATTGCCGGGCGTCTCTGCTACGAAACAGGAGCTATTTCTAGTGGCGCCAGCGGGCTAGTCTCTTGTCTAGTATTTACCAGATAATTAATTATATACAAAACAAACATAATTTTTTCAATTTCAAAGAATTTCCTTAAATTGTATAAGGTTGATCATCATTATTCATCATACAACACATCTACTCATAGTCAGAAGATTGTTGCAAGATGCTAATTAAAAAAAATATAAGTTTCTTGTTTGATGTTGAACAAGACATTGTATTTTATATCATCTCCGTAATACTTATTAGAACGACAAAACAATTTGGGTATAGAACCTACCTGAGACCAACGCTTCCTGTGACGAATCTTCGCCTTATCTTTCAAGTGACAGATCATTTTGGTCTTTCCTGGCAAGACCCAGGACAGTCGTCCGCCGTACGGAGCGGGATATTTCTTCGGTGGTCGAACGCGAATGTTTGTTTGATGGACTTCGGAGGCAGCTTCATCGATCGTCTCTACCAGGAGTTTTACGAAACGATTTACTTGGGAGTCGTCGTCACTGTGGTCCGAGATTTCAAACGCGTCGTCCAAGAATATATGGGCTGAAAATTAAAAAATATCATACAATTAGGTAGGTACTGTTTAGAAGACTATCTATCAAGTTATAGTTTGACAATTAAGGACAAAAATAAACTAATATAAACTTCCTAAGCGAGACTTCTGATGAAAGACGGAGGTTTGTCAGGAATCGAAACTTGATTTGTAACTTACTTTCAAATTCATAATAATCTGGGTCGACTACTCGCAAATACTTCTGAGCTACTCTTCTTGCGCACTGGTCCTCGTCCAACCGCAGGATGGACTTCAAGAACTCCATCATCTCGTCCTTATTTTCGTGCCACATAGTAGCACAAGCATAGATCCTCGTGATCTGGTCAGAAGACTTTATAGTTTTAGGAGATGCACCCGTCGCATCTGTGTGAACCGATATTGTTTCATAATACTCATCACCTTTCTCTTTTTCAATTTCGGCTAGGTCCTGTAAAAGATTTCAAAAAAGCTTGAAATTCATGACATCATAAACATTTATTCTCTATTTAAATTCTTGTTTAAATCAAGTTAATACCTACGAAAATATAGATAATATTATAAGAACTTGTGGTTTACGTACCTCAGTCTTTACATCTCTCTGATCGTTTCGTTTCCTGTTAAGTGCCATACTTTGATCTATAAGCAAACCGTTATACATAGGCACTACGAATAATTTCTCAGTAGATGCCAAACGTTCCGCTTTCGGGGTCCAAATATGTATTGTGATCCATGTTTGTGACAATAACCAAAGCAACCACACCCAGGCCATCTGACGTGAAATGAAATCGCTTAGGGTGAACACTGAAAAATGTAAAAGATTAAATCATCAGAGTTAATTTGTTTTATAAAGGTATCTAGTAATATTTCGGTTACAATACACTGCCTAGTACGAGACGCCCAGGACTTATATTGGCTGTGCCATAGCGGTTGGCACGTAAGATTTTGTTGCCTTTAATCAACATTTCATCGCAAGGCAACGGGTTTCAATTTTTTTTCAAAATTACAAAATAGCTGCTACTTTTTATTAAATTAATTCGGCCATTTTGGACATAACCCATTATAAATGTGCCCGGTGACGGCAATAGGATTGCCCCCTATTACGTCGGACTAAAATACTGGCAAATTGTGGGTGTGTAATGTACCTCTGCCTACCCCTTCGGGGATATAGGCGTGATATGTGTCTGTCTGTCTGTCAATACACTGCAACTAAACAGTGCTCGCTGGAAGAATGATGTACAGTGAACATAAACACCTTAATGTTCATAAGACAGCAATGCAGGTATAAATAGTGTACAAATATTAAGATACACCGTAACAGATTCGATTAGGTACGAGAGGTTTCACATTACCTGGTGGACTTTCGAAGTAAAGATAATCTGGAACAGTGCCATGGAAGAAACAAGTATCACCATTCCTAATACCACACGCAGCTATCAACAAATTCACCGACAAGGGAATCACCAGGTTGATGGGGAACGCGTAACTGAAGCCTTGAATTAGAATCTTGCAGGCGAACTTTCCAAACACGTAACAGATGTATGCAGCAAATATTTGTATCATCATCAAGTAAAGTGCCGATTTATATGACGCAGCAACTTCTACCGAGTCGCCTGTTAATGTCACGTTCGCCAAATCCGGAATGACTGTACCACCAAGCTGAATTTGGACCTGTAAAACAAAATACCTTTCGTAAGTATATTTTTCTACGCAACTTAGAAATGTTAAAGGTAATGTTAAAGCCTTATGTTTAAAACAAAAAATACGGAATGTTTCTTGCTGCTTGTTCTTAGAACGGGTGCCGGGTGGTGCAATGTTTTTCTTTTCAATATTAATAATATTATGATGCCACTGACATTCTGGTACAAGTTGATGTTTAAATATTAATTAACTCGAAACCAAATCGATACTAAATCCTTTCCACATAATCTACACAAGTAAAAAATCCCATGTCACTAATTAGTAGGATCAGTCAAGGTGTTATTAGAAAGCTACAAGTAATAAGTATATATTAAACATACCTCTTCAACGACGATATTATGTGGACCGAAACCAGCATTAAACAATTGGAACAGCATCGAAGGATCATCTCCGTCGATCCAGATCATGAACATTATGCACACTAGGAACAACAGTATCTTCCACACAGATATGAACCGGTACATGTAGTAACGAGTGTATTGCAACTCGTCTTTTAGTTTCGCTAAACTTTTTATAACCCCTGAAAATAACAAAAGAAAATTATTATGTAAGCTTATTAGTATTTATTTATGATATCAGTGTTCAGTTTGATAATAACAATTGAAGTTTATTTTAGGTGCATTCATGAGTATGAAAGGTGGTTGCAGAAAGCGTCTGAGCAAAAGTTTGCCCTTTGTAATTTTCCTTTTGGAACTCAGTCTGTACTTACTTCTTAGTTGTTAGTCCAGTGGATGCGATCTTTGTCATCCTTTTTGTCGAAATCCAAGACAGCTTGTTAGTCCACGCACAATAAGTAGTATAGTAGTAGTAATAAGTAACAATTAGTAGACTGCCTCGGTGGCTCAGTGGTATGAGTATGCGACTGCCGACCCTGAGGTCCCAGGTTCGATTCTGGGTCGATTCAAATTATTTGTGTGATCCACAAATGTTTGTTTCGGAGTTTGGGTATTTTCTATGTATAATATGTATGTATTTAGAAATATATAAGTATGTTTATCAGTCGTCTAGATCCCATAACACAAGCTTATAATTTGGGCTAGATGACGTTGTGTGAGAATGTCCAAAAATATTATAAAAAAATATTATATTATAATTAATAAGTCGTGTATAATGTAGATACTCACTTACCTATTGGACTTTGCCGTGTAACATAGTTTTCCCACCAACCGACAGAAATACATAACGATGAGATAGGAATAACCCATAACATCGGTTTGTTCTCCAACACTGGCCACACGATAAAGCCAGTCACTTGCGCAACTATCGCTGCAATGTCCACGATCACTTTCATGAATCGCTTGGAATCGCGAGAGTTACGTGAAAGTAGCTCAAGTATCGCAGGAATTATGCACATACAGTTGGTGATCATAGCTCCTTTGACCACATCCAATTCTGGAAGTATCACGAACAATAGCAACCCCATTCCTATTGTATGCAACGATTCCGCAACAAATACCTGAAAATAATGCATGTAGCTTTTAATTATTTTGACTTTGTTCTAGATCTTTTCTTACTGTTGTGGTTGAGCTTCGCATTTTTGTATAGGTACATTTGAAACAGAACAATGAAACGTCTCCTTGCTCCGACTATACCCAGATATAAAAACATTTTAATTAATGTCTGCAGCATCTAACTTTTTATGCGTAATCAAATTCACACTAAAACTGCATTTGCAGATGCTTCCGTCTACGTCAGTTGTTTTTCTAAATTTCTGACTTACCACAATAAATTGCGCACTGCTCGGTCTCTTGGAAGATTTAAAGAAACATATTCTGACTGATCGGATTAGTGTTCCTATCTCAGGAATGGCGAACGCTGCAAACAAGGCCCACATCCACGCCACCCGCTCTTCGTCTGGCAGACTGACTATAAATTGTTTATCCCTACCTGCAAAAATTAAACAGAATTATCTTACAATGAGTTCCTAATGAGAACTATCTAATCAGTCGTGGTATCTATATTAAAACTATAAGCAACACTTATTGTTAAGAACCCCCAATGACAGTTCTGCTACACTTTCCTTGTAGTTAGGGTAACCTACTATACAAACGTAGGGTCATGCAGCCAAAACGATGGCCTTCAAAATTCATAAATAATAAAGTAGCCTTAACCGTATTTCATAACAAGTCGTAATTTTTTTAGTGTAAAACAAAAGTAGGTTCATATTATGTCGTAACAAAATCTGTATGTCCTGTATTATATCCTGGTTGCGTACATCAAAATACTTACTAACGAAAATCATATTCTGATACCATAATACCTATGCAAAAATACTCAATAAGTACTTAGTAAATATTTAATAGAATAAATATTTTTGGACATTCTCACACAACGTCATCTAGCCCAAACTAAGCTTTATAGCTTAGTTTGGGCTAGATGACTTGTGCTATGGGATCTAGACAACTGATAAACACACTTATATATTTCTAAATACATACATATTATACATAGAAAACACCCAAACTCCGAAACAAACATTTGTGGATCACACAAATATTTGATTCGATTCGGGAATCGAACCCGAGACTCCGGAGTCGAAAGCCGATGCACTACCGAGTACCGACCACGCCACCGAAGCAGTCAAGTTAATAATCATGTCTGATGTCTGTGTTTCAATGTCATAAGATAACAATATGTTGGTAGAAAAGCTGTTACAGAATAACAGAACATAAAATAAGAAAATCTGAATATGTTTTAGCATTTTTGATCATTGTTGACATATTCTTTTTGCTTGTACTTTCCATTTTAATTACAAAACAATGTAAAGCCCGTGAAAGTTAATTGCGTGTAGTTATCTAGGCCAAGTTTAACTATTGTTTAAGAAATCGTTATAAATCGCGAGATTAGAATGACACAATCTCTGCGCTGTTGACTGTATAAAGTCACCACGTTTAATGTGTATGTAAATAAAAATCTAGAACGCATGCTGCTGATAGAAACTACTGGTAACCGGATCTTCATTTAACATGCTCTTGTATGAAATTATTACTTGACAATATCCTTATTCCTTACTACTATATCGATACTGATTTGTTTTGCAATTTTAATAGGTATCATCATTAATTAACGATCTAAAGGGGTTTATAGCGCCAATTAAACCACTAGTGGTAGCCCTATGGTCGAACAGTAGACCTCACGAACATTAAAAGCATTAATTTTGAGCTTTTTCTCCCAATTTCCCCCCAATCCAAAAAAGATCACAAAAAAAATGTATTAAATCAGGGAACACTTGTGCCAAGTTTCGTGAAGATCAGATAAAGACGAAAGGACAGACAAACGGACGAAAGCAAAATCGTCTAATCTCGAAATGTAGACGCTTCGCTCGCTACGCTCGCTCGGTCAATTAATTCCATTTTAGGAGCGAGTACATTGTCGTCTAACTTACATTAAACTATTACAAGGTTAATTTTAAACTGACGTCCTGCACTCAAGTACAGTTTAAAAACGCTTTCCTATTTAAACATATCACATACGTATGTACGTAGGTAGTAATAAAACTACAACTCACCTAAATTTCTATTACAATATGCTAATCTTCTATCTTTCTTCAACTGTGACGTCATGAAGAGCATGGTCCCCTTCGCTATGACGCCTGAGCCAAGTACTATGACGAATACGACTATGTAGGCCAACACTTTCAGCAATCTTACTGTTACTTCCAAACATTTCTGACTCTCCATAGACCCGCTGTCCTGCTTCGGTGGAAACTCCCGGAACACGTCCCATCTTTTTGTTTCGTGTATTGTTCTTTGGCTGAAATAGATTAAATTTTATATATTAAATACATTTATTCCTACAAAGCAATTTCTGAGTATTCATACATTCTAGGTAGTCCGTGGTCAGCCTGTGATCACGGCTGGAGTAACCTGGTCGAAACGTCAGGAGTTGAAAGGTATGTGAATTTGCATATCTACGCCGGTTTTCGTGTTAATTCCCGTGTTAAAGTAGAATATAATAATTACATCGTTTAGGACCAAATAAAAAAATTACTATCATATTCACTGAAATCACTATTAGAGGTTTCGGGATATTTACCATGTATTGTTTCGAGTTTCTGATATTTCGACAATTTTGTAAGCCCCATGATCGCAAAGGAGCTAGAGTTCATTTCCTCTGTAATAATGGTTCTTGAATTTCTAATAGTAATAGTTTAGAATTTTCCAATACCTAATGAATTTTTGTATTAATATGGACTGCAAGTATTATAATCTATACAAGAGTGCATAGTACCAGTTCCTTAAGTTAATTTGCTCGAAATACGTTTTTGTATTCCTTCATACATTTCTGACACTTCGTTCCTGACGTTACCGCAAGGGGAGCTGGTATGAATTGTATGGGGAATACGAAAACTTATTGCGAACAAATTAACGCAAGGAACTGGTACTAGACACATAGTGCATAATTCAAATACGTATTTCGTTTACATTGTTACTTCTTTAGTACAAATAAATTATATGCCTACGTAACCTATAACTAAACAAGTAACGCATTGATGGTTTGACATTTATGTCTACTGACCGAGTTAACAAAAGCCAATAGTAGATACGAGGGTGGATTGAAAAGTAGTCGGCCTAACACTGATCCATTTAGTTCTAAAAATCAAATCTGCCCACATTATTTAGTTCAGTTCAGACCTGTTAATTGTGTGAAGTTTGAAACGTGTGCGATAATTAGTTTTAATTTTATAAATTTATTAACAAAGCAATCTGACATCATTTTCTCAAATGGAGCAAATCGAGCAGCGTGCCGTCATTAGTACCTCCATAAGAAGGTGCTGTCATCAAAAGCCATCCATGATGATATGGTCAGTACATGAGCGGATTGGGCTCTTTCATATTCATCCGTCAAAAAATGGATAGCAGAATTCAAGCGTGGTAGAGAGAGTGTGAAAGACGAACCCCGCTCTAGAAGGCCTTCGACGTCCACTACTGACGAAAATGTTAAAAAAATACTCGACTTAATTATGGGAGACCGCAGATTGAAAATTAGAGAGATAACCGATATTATATGCGTCTCTTATGAACGTACTCAAAACATAATAGTCAACGTGTTAGGTTTCCACAAGGTGTCTGCGAGGCGGGTTCCGCGACTGCTTTCAGTTGAGTAAAAAAGGATGCGATAGACTATTGCACGCGACTGTTTGGAGTTATTTGAAGCTGATGAATGTTATTTTTTGAATCGTTTTGTTACTATGGACGAAACATGGGTTCATTACTGTACACCGGAAACAAAACAACAATCAAAACAGTGGAAAAGACCTCGTTCACCACCTCCCAAAAAGGCTAAGTCGATTTTGTCGGCAAGTAAGGTGATGGCTTCAGTATTCTGGGACTCGAAGGGTGTGATTATGGTTGATTTTCTTGAAAGGGGTCGGACTATAAACTCTGATTATTACTGCACCTTACTACGTCGTTTACGAGAGGAAATAAAAGAAAAACGTCCAGAAATGATCAGAAGAAAAGTCCTGTTTCATCAAGATAACGCTCGTGTTCACACGTCTGTCCAATCAATGGCAGAAATTCACAACTGTGGCTTTGAACTGTTACCGCATCCACCTTATTCACCTGATCTGGCACCGTCAGACTTTTTTCTGTACCCTAACCTAAAAAAGCACTTGGGAGGTCAAAGATTTTTGACAAATGACGAGGTCAAAGCAGCAGTAGACGCATATTTTGAGTCTAAGGAAGAATCATTTTTTTTCAACGGGCTAAATGCTTGGAAGGGAAGATGGCAAAAGTGCATTGAGCTTGATGGCGATTACGTTGATAAAATAAAAATATATTTCATTTATTATGTATTTATTTTCTTGGTTAGGCCGATTACTTTTCAATCCACCCTCGTATTTAAAGATATTTACACGATTTGACAAGAAAGTGATTCTATAGCAAATCACGCTGACATAGTTGAATCAACATTGAATCGAGAAAAAGTACTTTCGCACGCTATTCAGTAAGAGAGAAATCTTATAATTACGTTCTTGGTGCTTCCTTCCGACCGTCAATAACTAACAGTGGTGGCCTTCGCGTGTGTAGTATGTTCAAGCGGATAGAAATCCGTTACAAGCGTTTAAGGTCGATTCACACATATTACTAAAGCCTCAGTTCCGACACATTACTGGCACAGTTCAGATGTTCATGTTCAAAGAATCAATTTCATTATTCAGTTTAGGCACATAAAGAGCACATATGAATGTCAAACATTTTACAATTTATTGTCAAGTAATATTATAAAAATACTAAATTAAGTACATAAATAACCATTTGAAAATTATTCTTTCTTTCATAGAAAATTTATGAAAAAATAATTGTCCCTGATACTGATATGTGTCGGAACTGAGGTTTCACTGATATGTGTGGATCGACCATTATTATTTCAACACTGTACGCACTATGTACTACGGTACTAGTGTGTGACAGTGGAGTTTACGTAAGGTACTCGACAAAGGTAACTCAATTACTTACGAACTGTGATGTTATTATGAGTTTTCAATGTTTTTATATATTGACAAGTTAAAGTTACACCTACTGTAACTGACCTTAGATTTTCATCGGTCACTGCAGCTAAAACATATTGTTAACCAAAGTAGTGAGTCGAATTCATTTAGTAACGCCAAACTAGTATATCTAGTAACTGCCCACCACAGCTAAGGATTTAGGTGGATGGTTACATTATAAAAAAAATGCATCGCACAATTCTTTAGACTTTTGACCTCCCCCGAAGAGGCCACACAGGTGGCCAAAGTCCGCCGGGTGCCACTGGAAATACCTTCTGGTG